>WSYH01005283.1:0-45754 GCA_036426205.1 Ascaphus truei | reverse complement strand
TAGCCGAGCGTCAATCGCCTTACTGTGCCTGCGTGTACTCTATGCCTCTTTGAGATGGGAGCTAGCTGCTTACTGCGCATGAGTCATCCAACCCCCCCCCCTCTCCACAGAGTCATTCTACAGACACCTCCACAGAGTCATTCATTTTCTGAAGTTAGTTATTGTGTTTTTAATCTCCACAGAGTCATTCATTTTCTGAAGTTAGTTATTGTGTTTTTAATCCGTTCCTAGCCGAGCGTCAATCGCCTGGATTCGCCTGCGTGTACTCTAAGCCTCTTTGAGATGGGAGCTAGCTGCTTACTGCGCATGACTCACCCAACCCCCCAAACCCTTTGAGGCTTTATTTATGGTAACATTTTGGAAAATCCCTTCTCAAATTTGATTTGCACAGGGCATCACCTTGATATTATAATAATATTGATAGCATGTTTTTGTATAGCGCTGTTAGTTACAGTATACATAGCGCGTTGCATATACATTTTGCAGGCACAGGTCCCTGCCTTTCCGGTGGAGCTAACAATCTACTGTTTGTTTTTGGTGCCTGAGGCACAGGGAGTTAAAGTGACTTGCTTTTTATGTACGTACTGTATTTGGGGGTTGTATTTGGGGGTTTATTGATCAAATTATTATGATGAACTGCCTTTTGAAATTACTGTACTGTACTCTACAGTATGTAATTTCTTTGAACTGCAGCACAACTAATCCTTCATCCCTCCCCCACGCACACAGAAACTATTTTAGACAGACACCTCCACAGAGTCATTCATTTTCTGAAGTTAGTCATTGTGTTTTTAATCCGTCCCTAGCCGAGCGTCAATCGCCTGACTGCGCCTGCGTTTACTCTAAGCCTATTTGAGATGGGAGCTAGCTGCTTACTGCGCATGAGTCATCCACCCCCCCCTCTCCACAGAGTCATTCAACAGACACCTCCACAGAGTCATTCATTTTCTGAAGTTAGTCATTGTGTTGAATGACTCTGTGGAGAGGGGGGGGTGGATGACTCATGCGCAGTAAGCAGCTAGCTCCCATCTCAAATAGGCTTAGAGTAAACGCAGGCGCAGTCAGGCGATTGACGCTCGGCTAGGGACGGATTAAAAACACAATGACTAACTTCAGAAAAATGAATGACTCTGGTGGAGGTTGTCTGTCCTAAAATAGTTTCTGTGTGCGTGTGGGGAGGGATGAAGGATTAGTTGTGCTGCAGTTCAAAGAAATTACATACTGTAGAGTACATTACAGTAATTTCAAAGGCAGTTCATCATAATAATTTGATCAATAAACCCCCAAATACAACCCCCAAATACAGTACGTACATAAAAGCAAGTCACTTTAACTCCCTGTGCTCAGGCACCAAAACAAACAGTAGATTGTTAGCTCCACCGGAAAGCAGGGACCTTTTGCCTGCAAAATGTATATGCAAACGCGCTATGTATACTGTAACTAACAGCGCATATACAAAAACATGCTATCAATATTATTATAATATCAAGGTGATGCCTGTGCAAATCAATTTGAGAGGATTTTCCAAAATGTTACCATAAATAAGCCTCAAAGGGTTTGGGGGGTTGGTGAGTCATGCGCAGTAAGCAGCTACCTCCCATCTCAAAGAGGCTTAGAGTACACGCAGGCGAATCCAGGCGATTGACGCTCGGCTAGGAACGGATTAAAAACACAATAACTAACTTCAGAAAATGAATGACTCTGTGGAGGTGTCTGTAGAATGACTCTGTGGATAGAAGGGGGGGGGTTGGATGACTCATGCGCAGTAAGCAGCTAGCTCCCATCTCAGAGGCATAGAGTAACGCAGGCACAGTAAGGCGATTGACGCTCGGCTAGGACGGATTAAAACACCAGGCAAGATTCCAACATTACAGTACAGTACTGTACGTAAAAACACACTAATCAAACGCACAATGGTCCATCAAAGCTACTGTACAGCACAGATTGAATATCTTTATACAGTAAGATGGTTTTTTGCAGGCTGTGAGAAAGAAAAATAAAAAACATTACCTAAAAAAATTTTATTTTAAATTTCTTTTGGTCACTCACCCAGGCAAGCAAGCAGTGGTGGGCGAAGTTACAAGCTCATGCGCGTAAATTACTGCTGTCAAGCAGGAATATGTGATTCAAACCAGACACACGTTCAAAGGAATGGTGTGGGAGAGATGTAATGTGTGTTATAATTAAGTTAAAAACAAATTTATTGGGAGAGATCCTCAATAAAATATACGGTCCTCAATACATAAATCCTATGTTAGCGGCGATTAAAATAAGTGAGGAAGGGTAGACCAAAAGGAGTATGTATCCCAATAAATTCTAGGCTAGCTCTAATACCCTCTAAAGAGCAGGTAAGTTAATCAATGATACAGTATATGGTTTCTAAAATGTTTGATACAGTTGTAGCACTGACATGTGAAAGGAGTACCATATTGCCAAAAGGGTTACTCAAACAATTCAGTAGCGAGCGTTCCTTCCACACCTGTTACAGTACTGTACACGCCTATGCATTTCACAATTTTCAAATGAGACATACCGTACAGCAGCACAGCACTGCCAAATGCATGTATACTTTAATATGCAAATTTACAATTACTACGCCGCAGCACACACAGACTGTGTACTAACGTAGGTTGAACCGCGAAGGTTTAGACTTCAAAGACAACGCTCACAAACGCCCCCCTGAGTTTTTACACGGCATTGCAGTATTGCAGACAGCGAGAATAAAATGCTAATATCACGGGCGCGAAAATAACGCATTCACTCGCGGGCGAAAACGACAACAAACCGCAATACCGGGATAATCTGAAATTCGCGAACTAGCCGATTTAGATAAAAGGTTGTCCGCCACTGTATGGTTTCACATTAGAATTGTTAATAATCTTACTTTATGTCAAGTTGCATGTCACTTCCTTCATAACCAATAGGGTTCTTATATCTAATATTTGCTTTTAAGAACACTGTGGACCCAGGGTCATTACAACACCAGATTTTTCTGTATCACTTTTTTTATCTAATAAATTAATTACTTATTGATTGTACAATCACTTATTGAGGAACACAGGTTATCCACAACAGTTTATTTGTGTATTTATTTATTCATTTGCACACTAGTTTATATGTTTATTCACTTATCAATTTTATTTAAAATGCTAATACCATTTGAGAATAACTAATTGGAGTTCTAAACATTATTGAGTCCCTGAAACGACCTTTTTATAATGATTTCGAGCCCTTTTCCACTTACAATCCACAGATCGCAGGGAGTGTGCTTAGGGTAGCATGGGATTGGTTGAAATCTGTGTATATATCAAGAGACGGTCCCACCCCATCTACGGAGCCTGAGGAAGCCCAAGAAAGGTTGAAATGCATAGCTCAAAACTCTAAGCCTTTTGAACTAGTGAGGCCACCGTCAAGGACAGGGCAAAGGAGCCAAGCACCATACGCGACGCGGGTTGAGTGAGCTTGTCACCACGCGCCTGCAAACGATCTCCTAAGGACTGGTTGGCGATTTTAATTTCAGTCCCTTGGTGTTAGACCTAAGGGCTTTTTTCCCGTTTTTATGTTTTTAATAAAGTCATTACGGTGTTTGAACTCCGTTTCCAAGTATTTTTTTTGACTTGGGTGCAAAACACATGGAGGAACCACTTTACTTTACCCTGGGGATTGAAAGAAAAGATACCATTCCACGTGTGAGCTCACACGTGCCGTGTGAGTATTGTAATTTTTACCCCCTATTTCACCTAACCCTCATCTCCTTTATTTAAAACAGGAGTATCCTTTGTATTTACATTATTCTGTGCGGAGAGGTAGAGATACCTCCCTCAGATTGCACCTCACATCTGCCCTGTGTGTGTTTGCTGCATTTTTTCTGCTTTTTATATACTCCCTTTCCATTTGAAATTAATCATCGATCTTTTGGTCTGTATGGTCCAAACATTCTTTGTTGTCCATTTATTTGGAGGGGAACTTCGCATTTAACGGTAGCCAGACATCAAGAATCCATCACAAACCCTAAGAAAAGAAACTTTGCACCAGGAGAATCCAAAGAAAAGAAAGAAAAGAAACCTTGATGTGACAGCATGTCACAGGGCCGTGTAAGTGTTTATGTTATTACACACTCTATTGTCCCCACGTTTATTAGCCGGGACTCACACTCCCGTGCTGAATAATTTGTTACCATTTATTATACTCAACCTGTGCTCCCCCTTTTTTTCTCTTTTGTCCCTCCATAAACACCACACACATAAACGGCAGCCACCCCCCCTCTTACATTCAAACATACTCTGCAACCCCCCCTCCATATACATGTACAAAACTGTACAAGAACAATATGACAGCCACAAATACATGTAAACCTTTACTATATATAGAGCATATCACACACATGAGTGACTTAACTGTATACCATGGCTCTTGCCACACGCCACTGTGCAGTAGTGTCCCTCTCCCACCACCGTGTATACCCCACACCATGTCCAATGTAATGAACAGTTCCTTGGCCACTTAACCTCTGAGTGTCCCCAAAGAACCCACCCCCAAGGCAGGATCAGCGCCTACAGATACCGGTATGTTGGTGTACACTTATAGAAATACCTGCCTGGCGCTCCACACCCGGTCGCTGACACTTCAAAAAGGATCTGCTGATCAGCGTCGTCTTTCACGAGTAGTCCCTCACAGCCGGGGAGATCTCTCCCGAGTCTTGACTCCGCAACGTAGTCTGATCTGGTAGCATTGGCATCTAGTGATGCATTTAAAGTGATCATTTTAATTGACATATATAGTTAGACTATAGTTGACTAGAGGTGACTGGGGACTTCATCTTGTTGGAAACCTTTTACTCAAGGCAACAAACGGTGAGCGTATATGACCCACTTGATCCCATGCTTTTAGCCTCATATTTTAACCCCCCCCCCTTTACAACCTATTTTACTGGCACTCTCCCCAAAACTGACTGCACAAAACTACCCTCCCACACCCACTCTTCCACTGAAACCTGAAATTGACTCTAGCATTACAATGCAGCAAAACATTTGACAAGAACAGACACACCCTGCTGTTTTTAGTCTGCACACACTCACTTTGCTCACAACAGCTTCATGCAGGCGCTGCCTACCTCTGTTCTTACTTTTTTCTTCTTCCTGGCCTCATGGAGAGTCACTCCCTCTATCCACTACAAACTCCTCCTCCTGGCCCACACCCACATCACCATATACCCTGGACTACTCAAAAGCCTTGCACTTTCTACTGATGTTGGTGGAGAACTCTAAAAACAGAGCACATACATTAAACTAGAACCAACCAGCACAATCTACTCAAATGGCAACTTAAGAACACTGCAACAACTACCAAATTTCTACTCATACTATTACTGCTCTTTAGCAGTGATATTGAACCTAACCCAGGTCCTCCCATTTCAGCTCTGTCCATGCCCCTGAGAATTCCACCTTTAATTCCAAAAAAGGGCTATCTGTCGCCCATATAAATATCCGGAGCCTGATGCTCAAACTGGACAAACTAGGGCATGGTGCCTATGCATAAACCCAAAGCCAACATTCTTACAGAAACATGATTAACCCCTAAACCCCGATGCAAATATCTCCATTCAGGATACTCCATTTCTAGGAGAGATAGGTCAAAGAGAGGAGGAGGGTGTTATTTTTATTGGCAGACACCTTACAATATACACTGTTAAATTGCCCACCATCTTTTGAAATTCTAGTTGGCAAAATCTGCCTCCCCTTTTCTAACCCATCTGCTTGCTGGCCTACTGCCCCCCTAAAGCCCCTTTACTATCCCGACTGATATCACACCCAGTTTCTTGGCTCCATTTCCTCGCTGAATGGAAGAGTGAGCCTGCTAGTTCTTGGGGATTTCAACTTCAATTGGCTTGACTCTAAAAACCACAAAACCAGATACCCAGTCACACTTAACCTGTCACAACTCATTTCCCAACCCAAACAGACAACCTGAAATCGCATAACCTTCCTTGGTTAGACTGGATATTCTCCTCAAACCCCAGCAGAATCCAATCCTCTGGCATCCTTCATGATATTTTCAGTGACCATGCAATAGTGTACTGTGTAAGGAAATAAAACCGCCCCATTCCAACCCTAAAGTTCTCCTCACTAGAACATTTAGAACTTTATAACCCACACAGTTTCTGGATACCTTACCAACTGCCCATGGCACAGAATCGACTTAATTCCCGCCCCTGATTCTGCGCTCGACCATTTCCAATCCGATCGTTCTTAAAACTCGCGATACCCATGCTCCACTACGACGAATAAGGGTAGTCGGGGGGCCCACCTTCCATGGGTTACAAAACTGACCTTATAGCACTCTTCCAGTTCAGGGATACCTTGGGAAAAAGCTAACAAGTAACTGGCACTACCAAGGATCTCAATCACTACAGATGCCTGCGGAACATGTGCACAGGCAAACAAGCACACAAACAGAACACATATAACTCTGACAATCTCCACCAGAATACATCAAACCCAGCTAACTTCTGGAAGGTTATCACACATATATTCCAGCCTTCTAACCATCAACAACCAAGTAATATCACTAAGGGGGATATTACTCTGACAAACCCCACTGACATTGCAATGCTTTAATGATTACTTGGGGGTGTGCCACTAACTTATTAGCGAAACGCAGCCACAAACCACAAACCTGAATCTCATCCTGGGAGTACCCACATAGCCCCACCCCCTCCCAACACTGCCCACAATTTTCAATTTAAGCCCGTATCCGAAGAGGAGATTACACAAGCACTTCTCAAATTAAACTAAGCACATATGGACCTGACTTACTACAATCACGGTACCTATGACTTGGTGCCCCAGCCATTGCCAAACAATTGCTTCCATAGTCAACTCATCCTGTCTGCAGGCCATATCCTAAAGACCTGGAAACTGCCAGAGTTATCCCAATCTCTCAAAGTGGGGACAAAAACACTGTCTCAACTACTGCAGCCCCCTGTAAAACCCACATATAACTGCAGACACACACCAAAACACCCTGCAGCCCTCCCCACCTTACAACACCCGTTACCACACCCACCACACCCACCCCCCACACACCACACACACAACACACCACACCCACACACACACACACACACACACACACACACACACACCACACAACACACCCACACTATCAACCCAACCCCTCTACACCCACACACACCACCACCAACAAAAAACATCTTCCCTCTCTAACCATCCACAAAACACACACACCAGCATTCCCCCGTTTAACCCCACACACTCAGACCACACACAAAACACTCTGCACCCACCCCCCCACAACACCCCAACAGCCCCCCTCTTGTACCCACAAAACACACACTGCAGAGAACACACACAAACCAGCAAAACAGACTCTGCCACCTCTACATCCCCAAAAACACCAACCAGCAGCCCCCTCCCTACACCCACAAAAGACACACTGAAGGACACTACATTGCAGCCCCCCTTCTACCCCACAGAATACACCACAGAGCAGACACCCAACAAACAGACTCTGCTGCCCCCTCTACATCACACCCACAAAACACAAACCCACAGAATACACAACACACACCAATAAAACATCTGCTGCCCTTTACTCCACCACAAAACACACACAGACCTTTCCCTCACTTAACCTTTGTGGAGCTCTCTGCAGGCAGGGTGGGGGAGGATTCATTGCCTTGCTGGTGCCTCCTGTCCAATCAGCTCCCCCTGTCTGAGTGCTGATATACTCTTTTGTTAATGAAAAACTGAAATCTATTGGCTGAAAAAACTTGGCAGTGTGCCAACATCCCGGCGCATTACTGTTGGATAATGCCCGGAATTTTAAAACCACAGGGATTTCAATAATGCCTGGAATTGTACAGCTTTAGCCAATAATAAAGAAATACGATATGGCTTAACAGATAAATATCAAACCAAGATATGAAAAAAACATTAATAATCATGAAAGATAACATAAAAAAAAGGAAAAAGTTCAATAAAAAACAACTAACTCAAGATCAAGATCAAAAAATTAATAATAAATTCTACATATATAAGACACGCACCACACATTATAATATATCTATATATATATATATACATATGAGTATATGTAACCCTGGAGTTTTGGGGTTATAGTTCTTCTTTCTCCCTCCTGTGCAATAATCCCTGTAAGGGTAGGTTAGCCAAGAGTAATCATGGGGATTCCCTCACACACATGTGCTGTGTAGTATTCAGTTGAATATAGTGTCCATCAGGCTCTGTGTCCAATTACAGTGACACAGGCCCGGTGCCTATTGGAGCTATTGGCACAGCACTTCCTGAATTTAGCATGCCTCACCCACCTAAAATGAGGCTGTCTGTCCCAGCAAACTGCCAGGGCTCTGGCATGCTTTGTGGCCCTCCCATCAGGGAGAGGTGTGGGAGACTATTCCCCTACTCCATCAGGAGTAAGGGAAGAGCTAGACCTGCTTTCGGTGCCCTGACTGGAGTGTAGGTTAGGGACTTCCTTTTTGGTGGCAACCTATTATCATGAATGGCTAAGAAGACCGGCCTGCAGAATGCGGCAATCTGCCATATCTTGTCCAATAAAGTATGCTGTTGTCAAAAACTCTTCTTGCGGAGCATGGAGTTCTTCAGGGAGATAAGCAATATAGGTTCTCTTTCAGCAGACTCCTCCCTACAACACTGGGGTCTGGAAGAGATGAGGCGCTGTACCAAGAGTGAATGAACTCAGCTATACCTGAGAGCCGTCCTGATGAATCCCCCATAACATCGCGGGAGGCTCAGGAGTCCTTTAAGCAGCGGTGCACCACACTACACACATGCAACATGGGTCAGTTTCCACAGGAATGGGCCATATGAGATTGGTGGGGGAAACACACCTTACATTTGGAGCACTGCTGAGATCATCAGTGACAGGCTTTCAGCAGGCAAAACTGAAAGACACCATTTAAGCTTCCGGGGCAAGTGCTGAGGAGGAAGGGAGCCTGGGTAGTCAGGAGCCTAAACTCGTAAGTACACCCTAGATTGCCCCTACGATTGTGAGATAGATCTGGAACAGGGCTATAGCTGTTCTATAGAGTCACCTTAGGCAGATAGCTGTTTGTGCCTAAGGGGGGTAGCCTGGTAAGTCGGGTCAGGAACTTCTGGTAGGGTCAGCACTCATATGTAGCCAACAGTAGGTGACGTTTTAACGTACTGCAGGGCAGATCCTGAGTGCTTCTAGCCATAACCAGACTATACACACCACAGAGCCTTGCATTGGGCTGCAATAGTTGCAGTAGTCAGCATGAAAAGGGTTTTGCTTAGCCTGAAGTACATTGATGCACCAACATGGAAGAGGCATATACACTGAGATACATAAGAAATGTGCATAGCTGGCAACTTTGTTTTCACCATTATGGCGCTGCCCAGCAACGGAGCACCATGTGTGAAGAAAAGAGTGAGATTAAGATGGCGGCTACGTTTACTGTTGCAACCACGCGGTGTGAAGACCCAAAATGGCGATTCGCGCCAATATTGAGGAGCGCACGCGTTGTGTGGCCGCAGAGGGACAATATGCGGGCTGTCTTTGCAAGTAGGCATGGAATGGCGTTCATCATATCCGCGCCCTTTTTGTCCTGCCTGTTCCTCGGGGTTCACCAGAGGGAGCCGCCAGTGAGTCTTTATAAGTGAGATTGCAGACGAAGTCGCCTGACCATCGGACGGTGATAACGCCAACGTTTAACCTTAGTGAGTATGGGCTACAGTGTGATTCAAATGGCAGTTCCCGCTAACCTGGGAAACCGCATGGACTGTGTGCAAAGAAAGGTAGTTGCCGAGACTGGCCGGGTATGGCGCAAAGTCAGAACCCCCCGCCCTGGTTTGGGATGTGGTCGCGAAGTTGTGGCCGCGCCCCTGGTAACTGTGATAGGTTCGAGCCGATTCTGAGTCTTGACGTGCAGCTGAGTGACCCCTCTAATCTCCACCACCAGGAAAGGTTCACTGCACGGCCAATCGGAAAAACGCTACATTGAGTAAAGGAGGAGCCGGATGTGAGCTTCTCTCCTTCATTTGCACAAGCTGGTGAGGAAGATAGACTGTTTTTGTCGACTCCCCTGTACACAGTGCAACTATTGACGAGTTATGGTTATTTCAATATGACCCCTTCCGCTTCTGGAGGCTTCCTGGTCGTGAAGATGGGAAGAGAGGTCCTCCGGTGCCTGTGCCTGCAATGCAGGTTACCGGGAGTGAAGTCAGTACTACAGCCAGATGTCCGCAGTGCGGGATACACTATTTGTGGCCTGTGGAGCAATTCTAACCGGGTGGGCGCCCCGTCGGAAGTATACAGCCATGTTGCCAATGGTATACCATGTTGAAGGTCAAGGCGACAAAGTGGATGATCCCGAGGTGGGGATCCCTGCTGATGGTGGTGCCTGAGAATTGGACCGATTTGCGGTCCTATTCCCAGCGAGAACCTGGAACCTCGGCGTCGGTCCCCTGCGGAGTACCTTTTGCCGTCAGCCTTCGTCGTTCGTCGACGACGAGAATGGGAGCGGTGCCGGTGGTGATGCGCCTGCCGGCGGACCACTACGCAGTGCTGCAACCATGGACGACGCACTTACTGTAGCTGGGCCCGTTTGAGCATAGAGATTCCCTGACAGCAAGCACTGGTGCGGCCGGAACCACGGAAGAGTCACCACGGCCAGTGGCGACTCCCAGTGTGTCGGATGGCAACGGAGATGTAGACCGGAGGGAGAGGATCCCATCGCAAGCCAGCGGAGTAGGTAGAAATCTCCTTCCCGAAAAGCTCCGATGGAGGAAGCCTTTGAGAGGCTCAGATTGAGGCTACGCCGACAGGAGCGTTGATGACTTCCGTCCCGGATGCGTGGAAAGGAATTTCGTTGCAGAGCCTGCCCAAGGTTGATGCCACTCGTGAGAGGGTGATGTCACTTCTGTTCCTACAGCGAGCGACCGGAACCTGTATCATGGCCACCATAAGCACCAGTCGTTCTCAGAAATATTGGACAGGTAAGCATGGCGGCTATGCTGGCGTAAACCAGAATTAAGGGTGAGTCAACCACCAACCCCAAACCGCCCACCTGTCGTGGCATTGCCCGACTTCCGGGACTTGTATCAATGGACACTTGACCATTTCTCATCCCCTTGCCCAGTCCAAGGGGGCCCATGCTCCTATCCCTCTGCCCCTGTCACCCTCCCTCAGTGTCACGTTGAGCCAGACGGGTCTGGGGAGTCCCGGATAACTCTAAAGAACGTGGGGTTTGCATCCACGGACTTGGTGATTGTATAACCTTTGATGAGGGATCGGGGAACGGAAGTAGTACCTTATTTAGTAAGCTCCAAAGAGTAATCCACCTGTGTATCTCTGTAGGTCCGTGGAATCAAGGGGAGAGGATGTTGTTTAGTGCAGGGGGTCAGTGACCCCCTGCATAGGCCAGGATATTCCCCTAGGCCCCCAGTGCAGGCCCTGATCCAACCACCAGCTTGTGGTAACTGGCAGGAACCGCCCTAGTATAGGAGCTTTACACCCATTTACATATAGTAGCAGTCAGGGACCACGCATCTCCTATTACATGGTGATAGTAGTTGGATCAGACTACATTGCAGGGTCAGAACTCGTGAAGATCGTCCTGCAAGTGGGGGATTCCACTTGTGAGAGATGATGCTGATCCTTTTTGGGAAAGGTTGTGACCTGAGCTGGGTGTGCTGGAGCGCCCTCGGAATGTATTATAGTGATAACCAGTAGGGCCCGGTGACAACCACAACAACCGTACCACTTCAGCGCTCTATCTCCCGCTGGGGGTGTGGTTTCTTTGGGGACACTGGGGGGGTTTATAACCAAGGCACTGGTGTCAGTAACATTAGGACAACGGGGTTTGGGTGCACACAATGGTGTGAGAGTAGAACTACTCCAGGGTGGAGCGTGGTCCAGAGACCCACTACATACAGGTTAATCATAACATTGTTGTATGCTTTCTAATACTACTGCCATGTTATTGATCAATCCATATTTGATATAATATATAGCGTATACGACATTACATACAGTAGCATAATATATATAATATATATATATACATAATATATATATAGGATACTGCTCACGTAGATGGACGACATGTGTATCCCTGCCCACCACGTATGTCAAAGGTTCAGATTTGTGAATTGTTTTGTTATTCTTGTCCACGGGAAACTCACATTCGGGATCCTGGGCAGGTGGAGGCGCTGCCCCCTACTTTTTGTCCCCAGGGCTCCCCAGTTAGCGGGCTCAGATCTCTGTGAGCCGCAGGAGATAAAGCATCAGATAAAACAAAGAAACAGCGTCAAACACCGTCAATGGTGTAGTATTAAAATATATGTTTGTTGATGCGCAGTAGTAGTCTCACGTACCATCAATTTAATCTTAAAGCATGGCTTGTTAGGACATGTTACCCACCACCTGCACGTGATACCCCCTGCAAATCACCCATGACTTCAATAACCGATCGGTTAGGCAAGTTTCCTCTCTTTCCAATGCGTTCTCTGCAACCCCTCTGCTGTGTGTTTTGTCGCCAGGTAGAGAGGGGTGTTAACTTCAATCTGGAAGCGTTCTTTCCCCTGCTGATGCGTATGTCCGCGTATAAAATCAGCAGACTTCTTGATGATGGCACCTAGAGTTTCCGTCGTTTATGGTACCGGAATGAGTGGATATAAATGATCCGTGAGTCCTGTTTGACTCATAATGCAAAAAAGAGTACAGGGAAGCCTTTAGCGTTTCGTGTAAGTTAACGTCCGGAATCAAGTCTGACTGGGGCGTGCTGAGAAGCCGGAACTGAAGGGATTGACGTCGTTGCGACCTCGAGTTGAACTTCAGTCCAAAACACAAGGTGTTCAGAGCGTTTCCAACCTTCGTTGGTAGATACTTGTATGGTCATCCTATGAGCCACTGATTTTGAAGGCATACAAGTAGAAGTTGCAGGTTCAATATTGTATTAGGGTGTGCGAGTAGCAGCTAAGGATCCTTTACCTTATTTAGGATTAGACTATGGTTGTTAGGTCATAATAAGTACAGTTATGAGTCAACCCTTTAGGAGGCGCCCCATTTGACTGGGACCAGGATCGGGAGCGAGTCCACGCCATTGAAACGCCATATGAATATGCCTATGCCATTTTCCACTGACTGCATTACCACATGATTTGTGCAGGGTGCAGCCTTGGGGCTCTCTGCCAGGGCCGCGTGCGCGGTTACAAGGGCCGCCGCTTTGCTTTCGCCGAGGCAATTTAAATTAATCCCGGGGGGCGTGTGAAGCCTCTGTAACCTATCTTACTGGCTTACTTCTGTGCTGTTATTTTTCAGCCCCCCCAACAACCCCCGCCCCACCCCCACCACCAACCCCCCCCCCCCCACCCCCCCCCCCCCCCCCCAACCCCCTCCCACCCCCCCCCCCACACGCCCCCAGGCAAAACACCACACACAGTACGTACCAAACCCCCCAAAAACAAACCCCCACTTACCTTGACAGCTGTGCTTGTCAGGAACAGTTCAAACGCGTCCCCACAATTGCCTATGGCAACGTGATGTCACTAATTACGTCCGCATTGCCATTGCAACATGTGTTCGTGACTTCAGAGACGCCATAGGAGGGGGGCGTGAAGAGCGGGGAGTATCTCAGCAGTGGGGTTTTTGCATGGGGAAATAGATTGGCACCCCTGATTTATTGAACCCCCGGCCGAATCTTCGCCGAATGAGTCACAGGAGAACGGATCGAATCGCAGTTTAGCTATTCACTTGTGGATGTTTGAGATTGCACTGGATACACTGCAACCCTGGACTTTTTTATTCATTGGATATGCGGATGATTTATTTTATTGTAAAATCCTACATATTTTGATCTACAACACCCCTCTCCTTGGCCTCGCAGTCATATGGGGGTCTCACCTCCAAACAAAGGTGTCACACAAACCCTACACACTCGGGTGATCCATTGGATCCAACAAGGTTGAGATTCTACTGTCCAGGGGAGGGGAAAGACACCTCCTTTGTGTCCACACTTACGTCAGAGGCGAGGTAATCATATATTTATATTTCCACTCCAGTCGCCCTCCCCCCCACCCCACATTCAGCGCACACTAAGTGCATTGGAATGTAGTGCCCTACCCTTGTTCTTCTGTGTGTATAGGTTGAGCAGGTTACCAATTCTGAGATCCGCCTTTCCCATCCACTGTGTTTAATCATTTATATGTCTGGTATATGGTGTCACTGTATATGATTACACTTACTCAGCTCCCCTATTTTCTTTCCCTGTCACTAATTAAGTTTTTCACCCAAGTTTTCATCTATCTGAACATTGCCTTTGTTATACATGTGAGAAGAAACTAGTTAAAAGTTTTCATCACGGAAACAATGAAATTGAAGCCCCTTTAATTAAGGCCAGTATAAATAAGGTGAAGCAGTTCTTTTTTCCCATGTTTGTGCACACCACGCGTACGGAGGGTTTAATATAATGAAGACACGAGACATAAGAAAGGGGAGGTTTTGGCACGCCGTCATGTGAAATTTCAGTCAGTTTCTTATAGGCCCAAAATGTTTCACAACAACCCATTATATTTTTGTACACAGTAACTTTCCAACTACAAGTCTTGAAGTTGCTTTAATGTATAAATATTAACGCATGTTTTAATCGACACAGATTTAAGCGCTGTCAGCACAGGGTAACTTGTGGCAGGAGAATGCTTGTCAACACAAGTTTTTAAATTACTTTCCACTTCCGCTCTCCTGAAAACATAATAGACCAGGGTGGGCGCCTACTTCAATGTAGCCACAGTGTGGCATTTAGAAGTGAAATATCGCCAACCATGTAACTATTGAGGTATTGTTTGCGCATTACGCTGAACTTAAAACACACTGTGTTGAACAGTTTTATAAATTCTCAGGGCCTTCTATGATGTGTGCGAACGCACGTGCAATTGGCATGCTTTTGGTGTGTATGCTGTGGCGGGTGAGGCCTCGTGTGTGTGTGTTATAAATAAGTTTGAGAATAAATAACGAAATACTTTAATATAGTATTTATTAACCATTGTACCGTACACAACACATTTCAGCGGCGGGAGCCAGCGAGAAATCTTCTTTTCCTCTCTTCCCTCTCCCTGTCGTCGCTTCCACCACACCTCGCTTCGCCATGCACGCGCGGCACCATTAATAGAATAGCTGATAACCTCAGCAAACTAAACTGCCGCACGCGCACACGCGCAGCAAGCGCGACGCACTATAGAACGGCCCTCAGACCGCGCAACCCCCTCCTCCTCATCCTCGTTCTCATGCCACATCCACTACCAATTCTAGACGACATCACAATCTCCTCCTCGCATCAACCAATCTCATTTAACAACCGCTCATCATCTTCCCTCAGCACCCTTGACTCTCCCCACCAGCCTTGATCTCCCCCACCGCTTGAATCTCCAAAGAACTAGAGCAGCCATCGGAGCACACGGGAAAGGGCATGCGAAACCAAAGGGTAGGTAGGAGAAAAAAAGGTGGTATTTGGAGTCAAGGGCTACGGTACGCGATACAAAATATGGTATGGGTCTAGAGGGGAAGCGAGTGCAAAGAACTACAGAGGGGCATAGCGAGATTGTTTGTCCGTCACTAAAATAGTTTAGAGTCATCTCCCCCGACCGAGTAATAATGCTGGTAGTAAGGGGACAGAGGGTGAGAGACAAAGAGTAGTGAGAGAGAGATAGGGCGAGGGGCGCGGATATAGTGGGGGTTGTCGGGTGAGCTGAGTAGGTGGGCTTACGGGAACAGAGCGAGCAAGGGGCGGGGGTTGTCTGAGACCTCGTCGCCGCTTTTGTCCCAAGCCGCCCGCACCCCCCTTCGCCACCTGTATTCGATACGTGCGCCCCCCCTCCCTTTTTCGTCTCACCTCGAATGTGCCAGCCCGAACGCTCTCCTCCCCCTTGATGCTCTCCCCCCCAGACCCTTGATCTCCACCCCCGTAACCCTTGATCTCCCCCCCCCAGAAACCCTTATCTCCACCCCCGAACCCTTTATCTCCCCCCCCAGAACCCTTGATCCTCCACCCCCAGCACCTTGATCTCCACCTCCCCCCCAGCCCCTTGATCTCCCCCCCATCATCACCCCCTGCTGTATCTCCCCGCCCCTTCCCCTGGCGGATCAGTCCATTGATCTCTTCTCCCCCCCACAACCCTTTCCTCTTCCTCCCTCATCCCTCCACCCGCACCCCATGC
Organism: Ascaphus truei; assembly: GCA_036426205.1. Taxonomy (NCBI): domain Eukaryota; kingdom Metazoa; phylum Chordata; class Amphibia; order Anura; family Ascaphidae; genus Ascaphus; species Ascaphus truei. Next base: position 29,522 of record WSYH01005283.1, on the reverse strand, counting down.
CTACCAATCGCGCAGCAGAGCAGTGGGTGGCTGGCGGGCAGCAGTGTTGCCTGGCGGGTTGGGTGGCTGGCAGACGGCCGCGCATCACGCTGGAGTGTGGCTGTGGGGGGAGGGGTGTGTGCGCATCATGCTGGGCGGTCTCGTAGGGGAGGGAGCACAAACGCGGAGTGGGCTGGGGGGGGGGGGTGTGCGCGTCATGCTGGAGTGGGCTGTGGGGGAGTGGTGCGCGTCATGCTGGAGCGGGAGCACACGCTGGAGCGCCACACCCACCACTCCTTCCTACCCGGAAGGGGAGAGGGGGGTTGAAGGGGGCAGTCCTTTGGGGGGGGGGGGATAGTTGGAGAGTCCCACCCGCTGGCCTATTCGCCACAGTTTAATAACTGACAATTCGCCACAAGTGGGTCAAATGGCATAGGGTTGCCCACCCTGGACATAACGTATGCGCTGTCTAAATGATCTTGAAGTGAAACATGTATCCAGCTGCTAAATTGGCAACAAAGGAGAGATAGCTAGGGTGAACTTCGGTTCTAATCAGCGTGAAGCCGGATTTTGAATCTGAGTGGCATTGCCCTGTGAGCTTTGACAAGTTAGTTTATAATTCCACTTGTGCTCAGGTCGTATTACCATACATCCCCAGCTCTTTGGGCCGTTTATTGAACCTGTAAAATATATTGTATCTTGCAGACTGATCGATCTACATAAGGCACGTCTCATATATTACAATAAGAAAGCCTTTCACTTCACACAAATGTACTCCTTATTACTTTGATCGTATCACAAAGCCTCCTTCATCAGGATTACACGTGCTAATGATTTATGGTGAACATGGGATAATAATGCTTTGGGGTTATTTAGTGTAAGGGACAATAATGCAGGTTCGGCACGATGCAAAATCCTCCACTAACTTGAATATGGTTTTGTGTGGTTATTGTCCAATCAGCAACATATTCGCACTTTAATAACTATCCCCCTTTGTAATACTACTGCATTTGGGTCTTCTTCTTATTTATTATTACATATTTTTATGTACTTGTCACCTCCTATATTGTCTTTCATGATTGTATCATTCTTTCCGCTAGTCTATGCTGATTCCAGTAATACCTACCACCTGCTTACTTATGTGCCATGTTCAGCAGCGCAACAGACAGGCACATCAAATTGGGCTATAAAACACAAAGCATTGGATAACCTTGTCTTTAGATTCGGTCCATATTCAAAATGGGGCCCTATCATTTGTATTTAAAAGGCTAGGACATTAGTGTCCTCCATTATCTCCCGCTTATTTAAATCTAGGCTCCTCTATATCTAAGATTTGGGGGATTCTAAAGGGCCTTTTTTTATGTGGTCGTTGTTCTAATGTGCCCATATGCAATTTCTACCAAAAGCATACCACATCTACATCTTTTTTATCACATAATACTTTATTAACTGTCACACTAGTCGTGTATTTTCTACTACAGTGTGGCTTCACAAAAATATCTTGGCCGTACTATAGCCATTACGATTAGATCAGTGAGCATGTTTGTCTTTCAAAAAACAAGATTGGATCACATTCCAGTTGCTTGTCATTTTACATACTGTTTCCTCAGGGCGGTATAAACACAACTTTAGAGGGCTTGAACATGTTCCATACAACACCCTGTTGTCGATTAGCACCTGAAGAGATTGAACAAAAAGTAACACCTTTCGGTATTAAATATCGCTGTGAATTAAACATTTCCTGACCGATTAGGGTTCAATGATTTGGGGTGTTCTTGGTGAGATTCTCTGCATCGCTCTGCAATGTCCTTTTTTACTGTGCATTTCCTTTTAAAAAAATTTATTCACAGATTATTATTATGTTGCATTTTCTGTTCTTTTTGCTTCAAATGTCTTATTAATATTCTTATTTGTACTGATACAATTGTTTTTCTATTCTTTTATTATTTCTTTCAATTTCATCCTCCCCCCACGGTTCTTTTTCCTGTGTTCTTTCTTTCTTTTTTGTTTTCTTTGATTTAATTAATCCCTTTCAATAATTATGAACATAAACAATCCCGATGTATCTACAGTATAATTTTTCTGGTCCGATTGGTTATCTGAATGCTGCATCTCCCGTCATTGCAAGATATTTGCAACACTTCCATTTTTTGATAAGTTGTTGCCAATATTCGAGCAGTTGAGCTGCAAACTTACCATAGATATGTTACCTTAGTAATATAAGAATACATTGTACGCTGCGAGACAGTGACAGAAGGATTGAATGAAGTGAAGGCAGCCATTTAGTGAACCCTGGGAAGCAGAGCTTTGCTGATTGATCAAGGAGAACGAATTGATTGGCAGCTTAGGTAATTCCGTTTTCAATAAAATCAATAATGCTGGCATATATTACAAAAAAAGATTATTTTTGTTTTAAACTTGCCACTTGGACTAACCTCTTAAAAGGTTGCACTCTTGGTAATTTATTGCTTTTTTCTCCAAACTCTGACACAAAAGTAATTTTAAATAAGCTTAACCTCAGTTTGTAAGCAATGTAAACGGACTTGGGAGAGGTATGAATTCCTCTTGCTACTCCCTATTGTGTAATATTCACAAAGCATTTGCACAAGCAAAACACCTCTCTAACCGCCCCCTTATATTTTAATTGCTCTCTAACAAAGGCACATTGGGCTAAAAGGGTAACTAAAAACACTCTGTTTGACAAAATCTCCCAATCAGGCTGCCCTAATAATGTAAACCCGCTCTTTGCTTGTAGCACAGTTCAATGTTCAAAAGGTAAGTTTTTGGGGCCATCTGGTGCGAAGATTTGTTGTGCACCTTTAAAAAGGTTTGAAACTATGGGCTCCATGCAGTAAGGCCCAAAAAATTATCGGCAGGGTTTTTGGAACTCGTCATTTTTGACGAGTTACTCTCAGTATGCAGAAGGTCTGAATACTGTACCTGTGAGCAACATTAAGCAAACTGGTGATTTTGCCGGCGCCGAGATGTCCTGCCCCTCTGTAATTTTATAATAGTGTAGATGTAGCCGAGGTCTCCGAGCCGAACCGCATGGTTTGAGGTCCGGGGACCCCCTGATTCAAAGATACGGCCCGTTATATGGTATCTCCCTCGCTTGGAGATGTTCCCGATCCACCGTGACCGTGGGATGTGAACAAAGCAGAGGGATGCCTGGTCCCCCCATACAACGGGGGTTCTTATCTCGGGAGTAGGGGGCCCCGGACCTAAATCAACAAGGTTCTGCCTCCGGGAGACCCCCTGCACAACTACACAGTATCAAAACATACAGGTGGCCTAACCACCCATCCTTGGGGCTAATACCCCTCTCACCCACCCCCCTAACACAATGTATGTATCATGTCTTATTATATAGGCGCCATTAGTTTAAATAGCACAATAAAACATACACCAAGAACAAAGAACAGCCTCACCCTCTTAGGCCCCACCATAAAACATTACCATATTTCCTAACAATACACAATGTCCCCCTAAAAACAATGTTTTAGTATTATTTTACATACAGGATTAATAACCCTGGCCGCCGGGTCCCAGTTGTCCTGACGGTTGTCTGCAGGTCCCACATTGGCACACCGGGGGTAACCCATGGTGTCGGGGGCCTCGGGTGGTCCCATCTGGCACTGTGGGCCTCCAAATGGGGTCCTGGGTGGTCGCCACTCCCCGCCCGTGCGGGTGTCTGGGTGTCCCGGTTGTCCCCACCGGTTTCTGGGGGCCATCGGGTGTTTCCCAAGGGGATCTGATGGCTTTGGGTGGGTCCCACCACGGGTTCTGCCTCGGGTGGTTCCTGGCGGGTCCGCGGGGACCCACAGTTGTACCAATCCTGTATTTTAAAAAATTAAAGATGTCCCACATTTAAATCAATGCACTTGCCCCCTCTCCCCCACCCAAATACATCCAGTACAGTAAATGGCAAAATACTATATCCCCCCCACCCCCCCCCCCCCACCCCCCCCCCCCCCCCCCCCCCCCCCCCCCCCCCCCCCCCCCCCCCCCCCCCCCCCCCCCCCCACCCCCCCCCCCCCCCACCCCCCCCCCACCCCCCCCCCCCCCCACCCCCCCCCCCCCCCCCCCCCCCCCCCCCCCCCCCCCCCCCCCCCCCCCCCCCCCCCCCCCCCCCCCCCCCCCCCCCCCCAAGTTTTTTTGGTTGTCAACCCACGAACCACACCACCCCCAACCCGTCAACCCACCCCACAAGCTCTTATCCTAGATTATTTGCCCATTATTAAGCCATTAACCAGCATAATCAAGAAGTAAATAAACCGTTCTCACTTACCCCTGCAATATGATGGGCATCCTCGTCAAGCTACTGCAAGGTCCCTGTCCTCTTTCGAGAAAAATACATTGCAAATACATTCTAAGTCCCCTATACCCCTTAATCACCGTAGCGGTTATAACTGCAAGTAATTAAGGGGTTTAACCCATCCTGCCCAGTTACCTTTCAGGAGGCCTAACCCCCACCACGGCAACTAAAACCCCACCATTACCCATTCAGTTTTACGTATAATTGGGCATGATTAACCATACAAAGAAAATGGGGTAAGGATTAAAAACCAGGGTAAAACAGGATTAAAATCCGAAGAAATGGTTGGATTAAAAAACAGCCCAAATAAAAACATCACATATCTAAATAAATACAGCACATACTGTAACAAAATAAACACAGCAAATATCACATAAAACCCCACATCTTAAATCAAATACAACACTACTCTGTCACTGTGGGGCTGCAGACACTCGTCGGACCACCGGACCCCGCCGGCCGTGGGTATTAATCACCCTGCATGTAAAATAATAAATCATGTTTTCTATGGCGTACACCGGGGTGGGTTGTGTGATTGTTTATTACATATGGTAAAGTTTATTGTGGGGCCTAGGAGGTGGGTATTGGGGTATTATAATTGTGGATAGTGGGGTGGGTGAAGGGGGTATTAGCCCCTCAAGGATGGGTGTTATGGCCATCCCCTGTGGGTAGTGGGAGGGTGTTTATTCCTCCCGGTTTTTTCTTTTTTTTAGTATGGGTTGCCCCTTAATTACCTATAGCGTTCTACTGCTAAGGTGATTAAGGGGTTTATGGGACATTAGATTGTTACTTTTAAATTCTTCTGTATTGTTAGCCACATCAACCGGGACATGGACAATGATAAGGATGGCCTTCATTGTGGCAGCCGGGCAGGGGCTGAATGCAAGATGTATTTACTTTATTTTATATGCTGCTTATTGTTTTTATTGGGCAAAATGCACTATTATGCATATGTGGATATAGTAATTTTTCCCATTACTGTAGTGTATTGTTTAGGGGGCGGAGGGAGGAGGGGAGGGTGTAATTTCTTTAAAAGTATTTATGTAGTTTTTATATTTTTGTTGGGGAAGCACAAATTGATACCACAGGCAAGCACGGGGACCCCAGGACCCTAAAGTACCCTGTGGGCCCCGGACACCCGAGGGCCACTGGCGCTATAGTATAATTCCTGTGCATAAAAAAAAAACAGATATTTGTATGTTCGGGGGGTATAGTGTTTTGTTGGGGGGCACAGGGGTGGGTGTGTATTGGTTATTAGATATTGTAAGGTTTATTGGGGGCCTGGGAGGTGGTAATGGGGCTGTTTGTGTGTATTGTTTTTTATATGTGGGTAGCGGGGGGGGGGGAAGGATTCTTATCCCCAAGGATGGGTGTTTATGCCTTGCGGGTGGGTAACAGGAGGGGTTAACCCCTTCATACCTTAGCGGGTAATTACTGCTAAGAGTACAGAAGAGGTTGAGTGCCCCACCCGCACCCCCAGCAAGCGTAAATCCCGCACCATGGCAAAATACCCCCTTCATTCACCCCTGCACCAATAATAATCCTTGGCACTGTGTTTAACCCCTTAATTGCCTTAAGCGATTAGCACTACGGAATGAGTGGCTGTAAATCATTTTTCATGCATCTATTCATGTCGGGGGTCTCGGTGCTAATATTAAATGGTATCACTCCGGAACCCCGGCATCAATCCGATGCAGGAGAAAGGCCTGAATTTTTTTGCTAAGTCCCCTCATCTCGCCGCTTCTTCCCCTCTCTTCTCCTCTCCCCCCTTTTTGCCAACTTTTTTGGGCGGGACGATTTGGAGTGAATTCGGCATTCTAGATTGCCGTCACTGCGAGAAGCTTTGGTCGGGGCTACTAGATACAGCAGTTTTTGAGAAACTGGCGATAGCCGCCGAAAGTGGCATATCGCAGAGCGGTTGCCGGCAAAAATATTTTTTTTGGGAAAAAACAGCGAATTTTTTGCTCTTAACTCGCCTCTTTCCTCAGGCTTTACTGATCGGCCGTTGGGCTTTTTTTTGCGAGAAGCTGGCGATAAGTGGCTTATCAGCGTTATCTTGCATGAGGCCCTGAATTCTAATATAAAACGCCACTTCCCAAAACCGTGATTCCAAAGGGTAATCCATAAATTACAAAAAAAACTTAAAACCTGTACCAAGGATGGAGAAAATACTATTGGTCTATTATAAGCCCCTTGGGGAAACTTATTAACCAAACTAATAGAACCCAATGTAGGATTCTTCCTCAAAAAATAGTACAGTAAACACAACACAACAAAAAAAAGTGGAGTGAAACTCATGCCACTCGTAATATGATTACACAGTGACACTGTGGACAAAAAGTTTGCCACAATTAATTGTATTATTATAGTGTTGTTAATTATACATTCCTAACTAAAAATCACAGTAATAGTTTACAATTCTAAATATCAAAAGTATTAATAACAGACACCTCCACAGAGTCATTCATTTTCTGAAGTTAGTCATTGTGTTTTTAATCCGTCCCTAGCCGAGCGTCAATCGCCTGACTGCGCCTGCGTGTACTCTGAGCCTCTTTGAGATGGGAGCTAGCTGATTACTGCACATGACTCACCCAACCCCCCAAAACCCTTTGAGGCTTTGTTTATGGTAACGCTTTGGAAAATCCCTTCTCGAATTTGAAATGTAAATCTGATGTGCACAGCATTGTGAGAATTGAGAGTAAAAAAAACCATTAACTGATTCATGTTGTTTTTTCATTCATTCTTATACTGTAGGGGGGGGAGGGGGTGTGGTTGTTGTCAATGATTAAGATTACCAGGAATGTGAATAAATATTTATTTTATTTCATCATGGGAATAAAAATACAAAGATAAAAGTAATCATGAATAATATATAATGCAGTCTTTATTAAATTCTTCTGGCAGATTGAAATTGGATAAACATTTACAAAACATTTGTAAAACATGGAGAAACATGAAAAATGGACATTTATATGAATATTAATAATATATACTGTAATGTACTGTATAATATATATATATATATATATATATATATATATATATATATATATGCAAATACAACTGTATGCTCATCTGCATGTCTTAGGCAGGTCTGCAACCCCACCTTTCCCCATTATCACCCAGCATACAGCACTTCCACTGCAGCAAGGGATTCTGGGAAATGACATGCAAATGAGCACACAGTGTCACTTTTTGCCTCAAAAACCATTATAAATATTATTTTTTCTGTCTATATCTTGTTCCTCATTCTGTGAACAGTACAGTAGTTCATTGAGAGAGGAGAGGTTTTGTGTACATCAATACAGCTGTTTATATACTGTACATTTTACTGTAGACAACAGATTAGACTGGACACAAAACCCCACCTCCCCCCAGGCCAGGCCACCCTTTTTTCCTGAAACGACATGAAAACAAAAAATTAGTGCAGTTACAGTATGTGCGTACGGACTGTATTATGGCATTGTGTGATGTGTAAGAAAAAAATTGAGCAGTTAGTATTGTAGGCAGTCACTGTAGTACTGAATACAAAAAAGAATGGGGGAGCACAGTTATAGGAAACGGGCAGTATAATATATCTAGTGATCGATATGGATTGAGCAATTAACACATCTATTAAAGTGATAGTTCACGGGGCAGATTCCAAACTCAAAGGGTATACATACATTGATGTGTGCATGTGGGTGGAAAGGTAAAAGAATATATAACTTACACGGCCTTGTGTAAGTTCAGTCACATCATGGTTTCTTTGGGTTTCTTGTCGCCTTGAAGTGATGTGTTCTTCTGCGATCTAGACTTTTCTTCTTGGTGTATATTCAGCTTTCCTCGTTCATTCGATGTACCCTTCCAGGGGGATTTCCTCTCATGTAAACAAAAAAGGAGCTTAGATTAAGTCACATATATATAGAGGTTGCAATATGGGGAAGGATGATATAGTGGTAGACCATTAAAATGTAATGGTATAATCAAGCACTCACACGGGCTAATGTGAGTCTTCTCCTATCTTGGTATCTTATTGTTGCCCGTTAGGGCAAGGCCTCAGATTGTGTACTGTACTACTTTCCTGATGCTTGCCCATTACGCGCGATGACAATGGGCAACACAGTGGCAATATGGTCTATATATTTATTGCAGCGTTCCACGGTGAGTACATCTTTCCAAAAACTCATTATGCCTTTCAACAACTCGTCCTTTTTGGAGGGTTTCGCCACTTTCCAGATATGGTCCTTCAGCTGATGCCAGACCATTTCGATCGGATTGAAGTTTGGCAATCTGTCATTGGAAAAAAAGGACAATTGGTTTAAGAGATAAAAACAGTGGGGAACAAAAATGGGACACGGTCTACTGCACTTACTCCGCTGGCGTCTTCACCCAGTTGATGCCGCGCTCAAGGATATGCACTGTTGACGCGGTGTGCTTCGGATCGTTGTCCTGGTAGAAGCGGTGACCATTGGGGAACTCGCGTGGGATGTATTGCACTATCTCGGGCACAATGTTGTCTTGGAAGAAAGCTTTATTCATGATTCCTACAGCAAGAAAAGAAAAGTGCTCAAAAAAACTGCACAATAGTACAGTACAGTGCATACAGTAAGGCAACACTAGTAAAGTACAGTGCATTAGGCTACATTATATTTGATACATTTTACCTTCAAAGATGACAATGCATCCCGGTCCACGCTTAGAGATGGCACCCCACACATGCAGCTTCACAGGGTGTTTTGGCCGCGGCTTCAAAGATATGCGGCCTTTTTTGTGGAATGCAAAGCTTGCAAATCTCTCCAGCGACACAGTAGACTCATCAGTGAAGATGCAATCCTGGAAAGTCTCCCCACTGTCGATCCATGCCTGCGCCTGGACCACTCTTTTGATTTTGTTTGCATCCCGTATCATGGGGTACGCTCTGTAATGACAAGAAATAAAAAAAATTAGCGGCACAGTACAGTACAGTTTCCTAAACAACACTTTTACCTCCTGTACTGTCCAGTACTAACCTCACACGTCCATATTTCCATCCAATGCTGCGTCTCATCTTCTTTATGCTGCTCTCGGATACAATTGGCGTGGGAACTAGGGCCTCGGTCAAGTTCACGGCCGATTGGCGTGGGAACTTCTGTTCTAGGGCACCTAGAAATAAAATTCATTTTGCCCCTAGATGTTAGGAACCCCCTCACTTGACCCCAACAGGGTCCGACCAGTAATGGTGATGAGAAAGGGTCACGCCGGCTAGGAGGGTCCTATCATTGACCGTAATGGCGGAGAAAGCCGCGTTGCTTTGAAACGGCTAAGTCAGAATGAGCAGAAACCTGGAACCCATAACTCCGGTTCTGTTCAACCTAGAGGGCTGAGATTCGGTCACCATGTAGTCCTAGTTCCGGCAGGATTGCATGGCAAATAGCGACCCTCTCGTGGCAATAGAACGGAGTCAGGGTATTGGTAAAGTTTAGGTTTCTGCCATTGACTAGCATGGCAGAAAAAAGCCACTTTTGTAATGTGCTTTTAAACTGTATTTTTGTATCTCCGATTCTGGGGGACGTGGAAGGCTGATATTTGGCCACTATGGCAAGGGTCCTTCCTCATGAGGACCAGGCAAATTTCAACCCGCTCAGACCCACAGAACGGATTATTTTAATATGTGTAGATATTAAAGAATGTATTGTATTTTGGGTCCAGTCCCTGAGTGTCGCAAACAGGCACGGTTTTCAAGGTTGTCCTGAAACCTGCCCTGTTTGCTGCCCTCGAGGACTGTAGTGGTGCAGACTGTTTTGCACACCATCCCACTGTACAGTATACAGTATGTTTTGACTTGTCGTTCTTTAATAAAGGAGATGTTGCGTTTTGCTTTTTTTGTGAATAAAGAATAAAGAATTTGTAGGCATGCTCAGTATACTGTAAGAGTACTAAAAAAGAATAGAAGACTAGAAATACACAAACTGTACTGTACTGTATGTACTGGCACTGTATACTGTAGAAGACACATAATGTATGTGATATATGTAGAATAAATGCATAGTTTTCATTTTTTCGGGTTTATTACACAGTATACTGTATGGCCGGAAAACATCAGCATACTGTTTCAGGTACAGTATTCTATCCTAATCAATAACAACGGCAACTAAACTGTAGACTCCGGTACGTGGGTTTTTAAATCCGATTCAGCAATGTGCAGGCATTGTTACACAACGCGATATTATCCATTGAAATCTCTCCATTAGCCGTTTTCTTTTCTGAGGAAAAACAAAAAGAAAAGTTTTACTGTAATGCTCAGCCCCCTAAAGAAGTACCCAGCCAGTCCCACCAATAATTTTCTCCTATTCACATGCGCATGCGCCTACCGCGATGATATGCATATGCGTTTCAAGAAGGTTCCAATGCGCATGCGCCTAGCGTTCCACCAATTGTTCAGTATCTGCAGTACAGTACTGTAGAAGCCGCTCAGCCAATGATATTGCTTACAGGAGAATCGCTTGACTTTGGAATCGCACCGATATTGATACTGTATTGTCAAAATAAAAAAAACACAGAAAATAATACGGCAACAATACACACCATAGTATTTCCCATTCAGCTGGCGCCGGTCCACTGCCAGTCCAGCTTTCATGATCATCCACGTCGATAGTTCGCAGCGGCACTAGTCCACCTGTAGTCAGCTGGTGAGGCTGGAAATTGCTTAGGTACATGCAAGCTTGATCGAAACTGCACGCAAAATCCGGCTCAGGCTCAGGGTTGTCACTGACAGCATTGGAAGCCGGTGCTGGTGCATTGCTTGGCAGCGACTGTCGTTTCTTAGTTGGTTTTAACACGACCCTTCGCCTTTTGCCGTCTTCATGATCATAGATACAGGAAAAAGCTGGTGATACACACCAATACCCTCCAACAAATTGTGGCTCAATACGATAAAAACAGGGATCGGTACATAACCTTTTCCTTATTGCACGCTTCCACGTATGAGGAGTTGGCGAAAATTTGTAAAAGTCATAGTTTTCGATAAAATACTGATAAATTTGAACAACTGTTGCCATCTTATCCTCTGTTGCATTAATCGCGGCCCATATCAAATACGCGTAACTTCTGTTGGGTTTTTGGAAAACGGGCTGCACTTGAACACTCATGGCGGGTGGGTCTCTGGAGAATGCTGTAACCGAAACTGGTCTTTGTCTTTCTTTAATATGAAAAGCCTAAATTGATACATTTTTGCAACCTCTTCCTTCAGTCTCAAGGCCAAGTTACAATAGCACACTGTGGTATCTTTTTTAAACGAAACACCTGCAAGTCGACTCATTACTGACTGACGCTCATGCGCATTACAATTCATGAATATCTGCCATCTGGCGGACACGCGAAGAATTTCAGCCTATTAAATCCGAACCATTCTCAAAAAACGCATCAACCGTGCATCAGCCGCGCATGACCCATGGCCGGGAATGCAAAATGAACGCGGCATGCGCCAGGTGAAGAGCGTCTCATTCCAGGAAAAAGCCAGGGAAAAAACGGTGATTTGTTAGAATAAAAGCTGCCGCAGCAGTATGTGATTTAAGTAAATAACCCTCAAAAGTTCTAAAGTTCTAAACATTATTGAGTCCCTGAAATGACCTTTTTATAATGATTTCGAGCCCTTTTCCACTTACAATCACAGATCGCAGGGAGTGTGCTTAGAGGGTAGCATGGGATTGGTTGAAATTTGTGTATATATCATCAAGAGACAGTCCACCCCCATCTACGGAGCCTGAGGAAGCCCAAGAAAGGGCGAAACGCGTAGCTCAAAACTCTAAGCCTTTTGAACTAGTGAGGCCACCGTCAAGGAGCAGGGCAAAGGAGCCAAGCACCATACCCGGATGCGGGTTGGGTGAGCTGTGCACCACGCGCCCTGCAAACGATCTCCTAAGGACTGGTTGGCGATTTTAATTTCAGTCCCTTTGGTGTTAGACCTAAGGGCTTTTTTTCCATTTTTTATGTTTTTTAATAAAGTCATTATGGTGTTTGAACTCCGTTTTCAAGTATTTTTTTGACTTGATGCAAACACACGGAGGAACCACTTTACTTTACCCTGGGGATTGAAAGAAAGGATACCATTCCACGTGTGAGCTCACACGTGGCCATGTAAGTATTGTAATTTTACCCCCTTACTTCACCTAACCCTCATCTCCTTTATTTTAACAGGAGTATCCTTTGTATTTACATTATTCTGATGCGAAGAGGATAGAGATACCTCCCTCAAGATTGCACTCACATCTGCCCGTGTGAGTGTTTGCTGCATTTTTTCTGCTTTTTATATACTCCCTTTACCATTTGAAATTAATCATCGATCTTTTGGTCTGTATGGTCCCTAAACATTCTGTGTTGTCCATTTATTTGGAGGGGAACTTCGCATTTAACGGTAGCAAGACATCTGAAGAATCCATCATCAAGACCCGAAGAAAAGAAACTTCGCACCAGGAGAATCCAGAAGAAAGAAAGAAAAGAAACCTTGATGTGACAGCATTTACACAGGGCCGTGTAAGTGTTTATGTTATTACACATTCTATTGTCCCCACGTTTATTAGCCCGGGAACTCACACTCCCGTATTAAAAACACAATAACTAACTTCAGAAAATGAATGACTCTGTGGAGGTGTCTGTAGAATGACTCTGGGGAAGGGTGGGGGTTGGATTACTCATCTCATAAGCACTATCTCCCATCTTCAAAAGGCATAGAGTACACCAGGCACATAGGCATTGACGCGGCTAGTTGACGGATTAAAACGACAGGCAAGATTTCCAAAATTACAGTACAGTACTGTCGTAAAAAGCACACTAATCAACGCACATGGTCGCAGTCAAAAAGCTACTGTACAGCACAGATTAATATCTTTATACAGAAGATGGTTTTTGCAGGCTTGTGAGAAAAGAAAAATAAAAAACATTACCATAAAAAAATTTTATTTTAAATTTCTTTTTTGTTCACTCACCAGGCAAGCAAGCAGTGGTTGGGCGAAGTTACAACGCATCGCAGTAAATTACTGCTGTCAGAGGAATGGATTCAAACCAACACACGTTCAAAGGAATGGTGTGGGAGAGATGTAATGTGTGTTATTAATTAAGTTAAAAACAAATTTATTGGGAGAGATCCTCAATTAAAAATACGGTCCTCAATACATAAATCCTATGTTAGCGGAATTAAAATAAGGTGAGGAAGGGTAGACCAAAAAGGAGTATGTATCCCAAATAAATTCTAGGCCTAGCTCTATAATCCCTCTAACAGAGCAGGTAAGTAATCAATGATATCTAATGGTTTCTAAAATGTTTGATACAGTGGTAGCACTGACATGTGAAAGGAGATACAATATTGCCAAAGGGTTACTCAAACAATGTCTAGCGAGCGTTCCCCTTTACAACTGTTACAGTACTGTACACGCCTATGCATTTCAAACAATTTTCAAATGAGACATACCGTACAGCAGCACAGCACTGCAAATGCAGTATACTTAAATATGCAAATTTAAATTACTGCGCGCGCAGACACAAGCACTGTGTACTAACGTAGGTTGAACCGCGAAGGTATTAGACTTCAAAGACAACAGCTCACAAACGCCCCCCTGAGTTTTTACACGGCATTGCAGTATTCAGGACAGCGAGAATAAAATGGCTATAAAATACAAACGGCGGCGAACATACACGCAGTTCACGTTTGAATAGGTGAATCCTCGCGAGCTTAAATCCGCCCAGCACACAACACCGAATAAGCAGCATCGAACATCGGATAGATGTGCTCCCGGGGAGCAGTGTCCGTGAGAAGTGACGAGGATTAAGCCCGTATGCGTGGCGTAGACGAAGGGGGGCCGCGAATAAAGATAGCCTCTCCCCCCCGACCATCCGCTTCGGCACGGTTCCTCCTGCTTCTTCACCCACAGACAAACGCCCCTTGGCCCAGCTCCGCTCACGTCGGACCGCAAGCCTCTGGTGGATAGCAGTGCCACTACCATAGCACTAGCGGTGTAGCTCTTCCTCATGTTTTCCTGCTCTCCATCGTCGCCGACTGACCCGCTTGCTGCTTGCGCTGCTTCCTACGCGCCCATATCCCATTAGACGACAGGTTGTCAAGCCTATAATAATTTGCGAAGAAGACTAATACCACTCCATTCTTGCTGGACACCTTACAATCAACAATGTTTTTATACGGTGGCATATAATGCAGCAGGACGCAAGGCTGTGGTTGCGACAAAACAAGACACTGGACCGTGAACGGAAGATGGCATTGGCGTGCAGGGACCGATTAGCCTACACGCACTATGGTGATGTGAATTCACCCCACTAAAATACTCTCTAGCGGTTCGCTGCTATCGCCGTAGGAGGGGGAAGGAGAGGTGGTATGTTTTTTACGAGGGACGTCAAAGTGAGTCCTGGGTGAACAGAAGGACGTAGTAGAGGGGGGCAGAGAAGACGGGCTAAATGAAAAGAGGGTAGAGAAAAAAACGAGGAAATAGCAGGCCGAAGAAATAGAACTATGGGAGTGGGAATAAACAGGGGGAGTCCTTAAAAAACAGCGACATAGTTCCGGGGTGTAAAAGAGTTATCCGATGCCCCTCTCTCCTTTCGTCTATCTAATATGGCTTTTTAAAACACTTTGGAGAGACCCAGGTCATTACAAACCAGATTATTTCTGTATCACGTTGTTTATCTAATAAAGTAAATAATACTATTGAGTGTACCAATCACTTATTGGAGAATCAACCAGGTTATCACGAACAGTATTAATTTGGTGTAATTTATTATTCATTTGCACACAGTTTATAGTTTATGCATCCTTATTCAATTTTATTTAAAATGCTAATAACCATTTGGAGAATAACAATAATTGGAGTTCTAAACATTATTGAGTCCCTGAACCGACCTTGTTTATAATGATTTCCAAGCCCTTTTCCACTTCAATCACAGATCGCAGGGAGTGTGCTTATAGGGTAGCATGGTTTTGGGTTGAATCTTGTGTATATATCACGAAACGAGTCCACCCCCTCTACGGAGCCTGAGGAGCCCAAGAAAGGGCAAATGCCAGAGCTCAAAACTCTAAGCCTTTTGAACTAGTGAGGCCAACCGTCAAGGAGCAGGGCAAAGGAGCCACACATACCGGAGCAGCGGGTTGGGTGAGCTGTGTCCCACCGCCCTGCAACCGATCTCCTAAGGACTGGTTGGCGATTTTAATTTCAGTCCCTTTGGGTGTTGACCTAGGCTTTTTTCCCGTTTTTTTATTTTTTTAATAAGTCATGGTTGGTTTGTGAAACTCGTTTTCAAGTATTTTTTTGACTTGATGCAAACACATGGAGGAACCACTTTACTTTACCCTGGGGATTGAAAGAACAGATACCATTCCACGTTTGACTCACACGTGGCCATGTAGTATTGTAATTTTACCCCCTTACTTCACCTACCCCCTCATCCCTTTATTTTAACAGGAGTATCCTTTGTATTTACATTTCTGATGCGAGAGGATAAGATACCTCCCTCAGATTGCACTCACATCTGCCCGTGGTGTGTTTGCTTTGCCATTTTTGCTGCTTTTTATATACTCCCTTTACATTTGAAAATTAATCATCGATCTTTTGGTCTGTATGGTCCCTAAACATCTGTGTTGTCTTTATTTGGAGGGGAAGCTTTCGCATTTACGGTACAAGACATCTGAAGAATCCATCATCAAGACCCTAAGAAAAGAAACTTTCCACCAGGAGAATCCAGAAGAACAGAAGAAAGAAACCTGATGTGACAGCATGTACCACATGGCCGTGTAAGTGTTTTTATGTTTTATTACACACTCTGTAGTGTCCCACGTTTTTATTAGCCCGGGAACTCACACTCCCGTGCTGAATAATTTGTTACCATTTATTATACCTCAACTGTTGCTCCCCCTTTTTTTCTCTCTTTGTCTCCATATTTTCTAAGGATCCTGGATAGATCCTTTTGGGGTTTTTTGTAGTCACAGGAAGAGACTAAAAGGCAGATGGGAACCTTGTAGGAGTATCAGGTTGTGTTTGTTGAGAACAAGTGATTTCCCCTATACATCCCAGTTTTGGGTAGCGCCCGCGCCTTATCCCTCTTGCCACTGGTTTATGGAGGGGCTGTGTTATTACAGATTTTCTTTGAATAAACTTTGCGTAAAATATAAATGTAGACACTCATGCTGATAAAAATCAATATACTAAAAACTGTATCCTTTTTTATAGAAAACCTAAAAAAAATAAATCGAAAAGCAATCTACATTTAGCCTAAATAGTTATCATCCCGAAAACAAGGGCTTACTGGCCAATATGCCCTGTTTCTTCAGGTTAATTAAACTTTAATTATATTGTATTTATATTTCTTGTGGATATGAATATAGTCTATTTTGTGACTTAATATCAGTTATATTCTGTCATTCTTAATCAGTATTCCTCCCTTTTTTTAATCTTAAGTAGTTAACTATTTTATTTATCTATATACTCTTTAATATTTTATTTACTGTAAGTGAGTCATTGGAAGATTTATCTTGAGGTGTATTTATTTACATTATATTATTTTTCTTATAACTTGTTTTTATTTGTTTGTGTTCCAATTACAGTAGGTATTGTTTCCTATGTTTGTTGTCTCTGCAGTCTCTTATGTTACTTTAGTTACTGTTTGCTGATGAGTGTATTATTTGGCATTTCTCATCGGAGTGTTTTATTAACAGTGAGTGATGGTTGGCATGTGCCTTCTGCGCCCGCTCCTGTAGCGGGGAGCATTCAGGGTTTCAGTCGTGACGTGGACACTCCGAGTTATGATGTTGAGTATTGCCTCGCTGTGTTTTGGGATCTTTTGGGGCTCTGTTCTTTCACTTCTCTCCTCCAATACAGCGCTGATGATGTCACTAGGCGTTCAGGACATTCACACATCGGTGATGTCGGACGTCATGAATGTCATCGCGCTTTTGGCATGACAAAGGAGTATTGAGCAAGGTGTTACAGACTGCAGGACGCATACAATATTTTAATCCTTGATAAAGTACACAACAGTTTCAAAATCTTAGGACATTTCGCTTCTCTTCTTTGACCTTCCAATAAAGTATTTGTTTCAATATATGGAACCCCTCTCCTCCCGTTTTTTGGCTTGTGCGCTACTCATCTTGCCTTTATGGGGTAACATTACCATTGTCTTTACAGCCCTAAGCACCTCCATCTCGTAGGCTCCAGATGTATCGAGGCGCGATCTCTTCCCTCCAAGTAGAATTCTACTACTTCCTCTCCACTCCCCCTCCTCGTCCATAAGATCACACACACCAGGCAGGAGGTATTATGCAAATAGTAACAGTCTTATGTGGGTCAGCACACATCACGCATGGGTCTGCCCAATACAGTCTCTCTGGATTCAACTACCCTTCTGACGATGGTCCCCTGGACAATCATAACGGCCAAGGGCACCGCAGATGTCCTAGCTCTTTTCCAAACCCCTCTTCAGAGCCAGGGTATAGTGCAACCAACTCCTCCTCGCCCATAGGAAGGAACAGAGAGGCCCCCAATCTAGCGCACTCTGCTGTATGCACAAGAAACAAAGAGTCTATCAAGCAACTCGCAATGTGAAAAAATACACAGGAGAATACCTATATATCTTTGAAGAAGGGTCATTTAGTTAACCCCTTGGCCAAGTGTATAAGCTGTAGCCACTTCAAGGCATGACAATTTCAGGTCCTAACCACTACGATTAAAATCTTAATTCCCTACTCTTAATTAGAAAGGCAAGTACAGGGTCCTGGCATTGAACCTGTCACAACTAATGCATGAAAAGAAAACCTACTGCTTACTTGAAGTGGGGAGGCGAGATTAAATACCATGGGAGGAGAGCCAGCTGACCTCCAAAACAGCTAGAACCAGCTGGACAAGTTAACAAACACACAGATACCCAGAAAGCTCTCAGCAATCCCCCACACATTACCACAAATATATATATTTATATACTGTCAAAAATGCTACTAGGGCATGGCTCAATGTATACACAAGAAACAAAGGAGTCAAGAGCAACTCCATGTTACAAAACATACAGAGTGAAAAACCTATATAAAAATTTTAATCAGTTTTAAGTGTTAGACCTGTTTTGGTCATCTTAAGGGGCTCACATCTTTACCTTGCCAAAGGTTAACTAAATTAACCCTTTTTCAGAGTATCTATTAGTTCCTTGTGTATTTTTTTGTCACATTGATGTTGCTCGGACTTCTTTTGTTCTTGTTGTATAACATTTAGCCACGGTCCGCAGTACACTCTTTTTGACACTTAATATCCATACTATATATATTATATATATTATCTAATATATATAATCTATATATATTATATAAATATAATATTGTGATAATTTTGGGGGGTTTCTGAGAGTTTGCTGGGATATCTGTGTGTTTGTTACTCGGCTGTGTGACCGGTGCTCTCTCCTGGGAGAGGAACCCTACAGATTTTTGGGTGGTCAATCCCCTTAGTATAACGTAGGTCCAGGAGAGGCACCTGTCTGACCCTGAATTGTGTAGTACTCGCCTCGTCTGACACTACCTCCCCCGTCACACACGGTGCACTGCAGGGATGTGGGGAAAACCTATGATTACTACTTGTGCACCTTGTTCGGTGTAACCAGGACTTACTGCCAGGAGGGCATGCACTGGCACAGACAAACATTCCTGAGCATGACAAACCCATCTCTCTTCCTCCACCCTCACCCCCCCCTCTCTCTCTCTCCCCCCCTCCCTCTTTCTCTTACCGCTCCCCTCCTCTCTCTCTTTCGCCCCACGGCACCCCGCTCATTCTCTTCCCCCACCACCCTCTCTCCTTCTTCCTTCTCTTCCCCCCCCGCTCTCTTTTGTTCGCCCCCCTCTCTGCTCTTCCCCACCCAGTCTTGTTCTCTTCCTTCCATATCTCTCTTCCCCCCTCCTCTCTCTTTATACTGCAGCCTCTGCTTTACGCCCCCCCCGGACACCCCCACTACTCCGCTCTTCCCCCCTCCCCCTCTCATCGTTTCCCCCACTGCTCTCTCTCCCTCCCCCCCACTTCGTTCTCCTCACCGCCTCTCTTTCCCTCCACCCCTCTTTTCACCCCCTTCTTCCCCATTCCCTTGAGCTCTGCTGGTCAGGCCCAACTTGCCGTCGCTGGTCTTTGACGTCCCAAACCCAGCAAAAACCCCCTCCCCCGTCGTCAAGCCCCTGACCGTAATTCCCTTATACATGCAGGATTTATTATCCTGTCATGTATTCCTATGTGTCCCCGGCAATTCCCCCTGTTAGAACTGAGATCCTACCTACCTACCAGCTTGTGGCTAGCAGGGGGTGGTTTCATAGGCTAATAAGTGGGGTCAATTGCGCAGACCCGCTCTCACAGTTAGGAAGCTGGACAGTGTCGAATCCTTTGTTAGGCCAACCAAGACTAATAGTTGCGCTTGCCTATTGTAAAGAGTATAACCCCCACTGGTTGTTACTAACAACCGACACATATCTGAATAGTGCCCCCAGTTGACCTGTTAGTCGACCTGTATTCGTTCATGAAAAACCTGTTTTCTTTTTCTGGGATTTTTTGTGTTGCTCGGCAACAAAAGAACATTTTTTTTGTTCTCCCATTAAACAGACTTGCAAGAGACAACACTTGGGCTACGCCTGTACCTTTGCAACTAATCTGCTCTAACTTGGGTGTTACTCGTGCCCTAATGTTTTACTATTTGAACTATAGTATTGTGGTGATTTGGGGGGGCTGTTAGGTTCAGGCTAAACTAACTCATGTTTGTTGTAACCTCTGCATTCTGTCTGTCGATTACAGATCCCTGCCATAGTCTTAATCACCCTTGACGTGACAGACCTTTATAGGAGACCGTAGATGGAATCAAGGTGGAACTTTCTATAGTTGTTTAGGGTTCCACACTTCACCTGAATGACATAGGGTTCCGTCGCTTTGTTCTTGTGAGAATTCGCCTGGTTCTGGTGCTTCTGGGCCCCTTACCTTTCTCGCTTATCTGTTGCCCTGTGGCACTCAAGTGGGGCACCTAACGTGGTACTTACCGCGGGTGTGGCGTGGCACTGCGCGGGTTCCGTCGTCCCTCTTCTGTTCCTGCACCCAGGGGCACTCTCCCGTGTCCTCTGGCGTTGAAACGTGGTGCGCGTTCCTATATCCGTCCTGTCTGCGGTCCCTGCCTCTTATGCCCGCCCCTACCCGGCTGTGTCAGAACTAACATAGAAGTTGTAATAGGGGGGCGAGAGAAAGAAATGAAAGACGAGAAAGAACGCAACGGCACAGCTTACTACGCGCTCCATCCTCCTCCTCTGTCCCTGCGGGCCCCGCCTCAGTCTCCGCCCTGGTCCTGTCGTGGGTGTCATGGCGCATAATGACGGGCGCGTTACCGTGTCACCAGCGTTGCAAGCTGTTGCCGCACGCACTCTCTGATGTGGTCTCATTGGCTGTGCAATAGACGCACCTGCACGAGATCCAGCAGCCTGATCATGAACCGCGGCCCGTACTTCCTGGATACTCCCATGGGGGATGTCGTTTAAATAATGCTCTCTGTGCTCCCATACCTGATACGCTTGCCGACCTAGACTTCAGTGTGGTATGCTTACCCTCGCTACTCGTGCCTGTCAGCCTTGACCTTGCTGTCTGACCTTGCCTGGACCCTTGGACCTCTGTTTTATCGCCTTCCTGACCTTGGCTTTGGATTACGACACTCGACTCTTCTTTCTTTCCCTGCACTGACCTGGCTTTGGAATAGATGAGACGCTGCTTCTCTTCCTGCACTGACCCTGGCTTTGGCTTTACGACAACTCTAAACTCTCTCCAGCCCTGACCCCGGCTACGTACCCAACGATCTGCTTACTCTACACTCCTAGACCCCCGGCCAAGTATCACATTTATTGTCCTTACTACCCGATCCAGCCTGCAAGACTATCCAAACTCTAGACACGCCCTCGCGGTTTATGGTCCGGCGTTCTATACAATCCCTACTGGTACCCTCAGCCCCGCAGGTCGCGCCTCGTTTGTGGTGAGCTGCGCGTTCAGTTTCTATAACCCATATAATCATTCAAATGAATGAATTGGTCAAGGAGAGAGGGACGCTATAAGCAATGAATATGAAAACATATCCAAAGATAAAAATCGATCAGTTAGCAACAGGACATAAAATTCTGTTCTGATGTGAAAATCTCTGCACGGCTTCTTGTATAACGTCAGTGTGAAGTGTCGGACCTATTGCACAGCTCATTGAATGGTGATCATATTCGGAACTGTGACCCCTCGACCTCCCTATTCCTGCTTTATTTTGTACCTGTATCCCCCCACCCAACCCTTTTCCCCTCATACTTCTTCCCACTTTTTGAAAATCCAATAAAACCAAGTGGAAAAAACCCACAAAAAAACTGTGTAATTACCACGTGCCATTCTATTTCAGGCTAAGAATAAATCCATACACATCCAGCAATAAGTATGTAAATGTTGTGAAGAACATTTTACTATCCACTGTGAAAGGGGAACTATAGACTGCGGTCATTGGTCTGGCCTTCATAATCGTCGTGGCACTACAGTATGCATGTTAGGCTGCCCCCTTTCAATAGGGACATATTTCACCCTAGATGCACTCAATAAAAAAACTTTTCCACCTTAGCTGCCCTGGGCAAAAGTCAATCTGATATTTTTTTAGGGTATACATATATTTTATTTATCTTTACTTTATTTTATTGAGGTTGCATTCAAAAATAGTTTTACGAATTCACAATATTTCTAACAATACATACTTAAAGTCTCCTGGACGAAAAATACTATATTTCGACTAACCAAGCAATTCCGATAGCTACATGTAATCTGGAGGACCAAAACCTTTGGATCTGAAATAGCATTTTTAACTTCCTCATGTTCTATGCTCGGTATGCAAAGTATATTTCTTCTCTATCTAAATTTTTCCCTTCCTCCCAGGTGTTATTGTTATAATACTGTAGGCTATCAATAAATACTGGGTCGTGATATTTCAAGATGAATTGTCATATTGTGTAATTTACATCAGGAATTACCCACCACTTTTATTTAGAATGTTAACTATTGTGGTATTATATCCATGTATAGTTGAGTATTTACCGTAAATAAAGATTTACATGAATATTCTTCAAGTATCTTGGACAACATAAGTCTAAAATTTGATTGGAGGTTTCTTTCTTAGATTCTTAAGATGACCATAATCTACAATGAAGACCAATTTTCGCATATATGGCCCAAAGATTCTGCCCGTGTACGCTATCAATCCATTCTAAAAAAACATAATTTGTCTCGGACCTCTGGTTGTCTAGCAGGAAGCCGAATGTGGTTTTGGGTGGGTGTGATAAATCACTGCTGAAGAACTGTTTTCTTTGCTGCCATAGCTGTTGACCCATCATAACTTTATTGCTTCCTCTTCACTCTAATTTCCGCCCAAATCGCAAACTTTGGTGTCATCGAGAGTTCTTGGTTTCAGAGATGGTCCACAAGAAAATGTTCGGCCACGACCTCTCCTAATTGAAATTGCTGAATTTCAGAATAAAGACCCTATTGAAATTGGCCGAAGAAGCAACACTACCGTAATCCTACCACAGTGCAAACTATGATCCTCCTTTACTCATGCTGAAACTTCCCCGGAAAAGAAGAGACATGCTCAAAAAAACCACTTAGGAAAGCGGAGCCTTGGTAGTGTCCGATAACTGGCTAAACTGATATTATGTGTGCTCTGGTAGACATGAACTATCACCAACTGTACCAATATGTGCTGACATGTGTACTGCCCACTATGGGCCCATATTTTATATTGTGTTTTCCACATGTTTTTTAGGGATGTTTTATTGTTGTTTTCAATCCCGTCCCTTGATTCAGGGAAGTTTTTGTTACAATTGGGTTTTCTTGGCCGGTTTATTTCTCACATGAATCCGAGAGTACGCTGGGAAAGTAATATTCAATTATGTCTCCTGGGTTTGGCTGGGGAATGGGCCTCAATTCATTAATCTTTAAATTGTGCGTGGGTTTTAGACTTCCCAATTAAACGGAAACTAATTGTTTTTGGTCGCCTCAGAAAGAGATCCAGGGGATTTTTTCTTATAGAACACACTTTACTGATATTGAATATGCTAAGTAGTTCAGGGGGGGGGGGTAAGATTACCTCACTACAAAGATGAATATTTTGTTATTACCCTGGGCTCAAAGAAGCCCATCATATAACCCTCATTATTATCTAATGTCACCTAATGATTACTAATTAACATGATGTACCTGTTGACAGGGTGAATGAACGTCACCAGCGCTAAGCCGGGCAGACGTATGTGTAGATGGCAGTGCAGCAGTGACTAGGGTTAATTGTCACTTGGACGCTCCTGACAATAGAGTGGTCCCAGCTTGCATAATCAAGGTGTTGTTAAACACCCCAGGCTGTACACACATCAGGCTAGCTGTCAAGAGAAGAGGACTTGAAATCGGAAGTAAGATGACTGCTATAAGGCCTGTCACTTTTTATAATGCTGTCTGGAAGCAGGGAGATCCCTGAACGCTGGAGCGAACAGCTTGATTTTAAGAAAAGGTCTGTTTTCCAGATACATGTTTGGATGAGCTGTTTGGTTTTTGCATGCTGAAAAGAAGCTATTTTGTGTTTTTGTGGCTGTAGTTTTTAAGGCTCATAATAAGCCTTATCAAGAAACCTGCGTTGGTTGCATGTACCATACCACTGCACAATACCTATTGCAGAATACGCAACCTTTTTCTTTTTATAATTGGGATGCTGAAAAAGAGCATTCACAACCGTGTTTCCGACCGATGGGCCCCCTTTAAAAAATTTGAGCTTGGCTCTAAATTCTGCTCAAAATTTGATATTCGATATTAAGCCCCAAATGTGCTCTTAATCAGATGGAAACAAGAACCCCCGCAATACCAACTTGTTTAACACGTGGATTAGGCAGAGCGTTTCCCCTGCTTGTTGATTACCTATCTATTGAACCGTTGAACCGCTCAACATCATTGGAGTAAATCACAAAATGTTGGGAGCCGTCCAATCAGGTCACCTCGCACCGGATTGCTCACTCGGGAGCTGACTTAATGCTATGAATATATGGGGTGGAACAGAGCTATTAAATTAATTGTACAAAGCTTGGTCCTATCCATCTCCCCATAATTTTTTGCCATCATGACTTCAAATTCCATTCGAATTGATCCGATTACTAACCTTGGGGTGCTAATCCCAGCCTAAATTAACAGTGATTTAGTATTACTTGAACTATAATTAATGCACTCACCTGACTGGGTGCTTGTTAGATTCATGGAATAATGGTATACTGGGGTGGGCAGACGAATGTAAGTCAAAATGACAGTGCCTTTTAAATTTGTTTTTATTCCCTTCCATTTCTTCTTCTCCAAAATCCTTAATGAAAAAATGAGAAAATATTATGAGATTCATTGGAACAATAAAAATCTTGTATTAAACGATGAGGAGATATTTTTCGCCTCAAAGATCAAGGAGTCAATTGTAATTACTTTTTTTGGATAAAGACTGTTTTCCTGGTTACAAGATTAAATGTTTTGATCTTTGACTGTTTTAAAACTTATAACCTAAATCTTTTTCCTCATTTTCCCCGTTTGGCTTATCCTAGGTTATACATGGACATTTTTGTCTCTAAAAGTTTGTTTGTTTCTTAGCTGTCATTATATATAGTTTTAACATAGTTTTTTTGGTTTAATTTCTTTTGTATTTTTGCGTTTTATATAATATTGAACAATTTTATACGTCCCCTAATTTATTGGATCTAATAGGTGTTTATAATTGTTAGATTTAGGCTTTTTGTATTTATGATTGTAATAAATAATGTAATTTTTTAGATATGGAGGTTACATTAATGATTATGTGGTCTAAACTTCATGAATAATTGGAGGATCTAAGAATTCTTTTAAAGAGCCAGTTTGTATGCATAACGTCATTGGTGAATTAGGATTGGCCCTCAAAGTGGCAACATCAATTTATCAACTGGTAAAAGTAATGGACTTTCAAGATGATGTTTTTTAATGACTGTGGAAGCTAAGTGTAAATATTTCTGTTACACACAGAGAATGAATTTTGAAGTAGCTCCCTTGCTATCGGTTTTAAGAGCATAAACACTGACTTGACATAAGTAACATCAAATGAACATACGAAGGAGGATATTATATCAACATAGTCTCTCCCAATCATTAACAAGACTTGCAGGGTCTATCAGTTGGCTGAAACAGGGCATCTTTATTGATCGGTGTGGATGCCTTTACATTTAATAATGTAACTTTTACCTTTGCGCTAACCCCTTTGCCTTACGTCCACCCCAACACTGCCGTACTGGGTAGGAAACGGTCTTTTTCGAGCATTAAGATGGGGATCCCCATTGAAATCCTGCTCGGAAGCAAAATACCTGTTCCCGTGTTCATTAGTGCGTTTTTTTTCTTTACGTAGAGAATCAGCACTAATCAGCCATAAGGTGACAGTACAGTATTAAAACAGTAGTCCGGAGTATACAGTAGTTCCAGAT
The DNA here is from genome assembly GCA_036426205.1 of Ascaphus truei. Classification (NCBI taxonomy): domain Eukaryota; kingdom Metazoa; phylum Chordata; class Amphibia; order Anura; family Ascaphidae; genus Ascaphus; species Ascaphus truei. The sequence continues at coordinate 3,732 of WSYH01005283.1, read as the reverse complement.
AGGTAAGCGAGTTTGTCGAGTACTATACATAACATGCCTACACATAACGCTCCTGCTCATTTTTTCCTTACACATCACCCAATGCATAATACAGTCCGTACACATACTGTAACTGCACAATTTTTTGTTTTGCGTTTCAGGAAAAAAGGGTGGCCTGGCCTGGGGGAGGTGGGTTTTGTGTCCAGTCTAATCTGTTTTCAGCAAATGTACAGTATAACAGCACTGTATTGATGTCACAAAACCTCTCCTCCTCCATTATGCTACTGTTCACAGAATGAGGAACAAGATAGACCGAAAAATATATTACTATCATATATATATATATATATATATATATAAATATATATTATACATTACAGTATATATTATTAAATAATATTCATATAAATGTGCATTATTCATGTTTCTCCATGTTTTACAAATGTTTTGTAAATGTTTATCCAATTTCAATCTGCCAGAAGAACTTAATAAAGACTGCATTATGTATTATTCATGATTATTTTAATATTTGAATTTTTTTTTCCTGATGAAATAAAATAAACATTTATTCACATTCCTGGTAATCATAATCATTGACAACAACCACACCCCCTCCCCCCCACCCCTACAGTATAAGAATGAATTACAAAACAACATGAATCAGTTCATGGTTTTTTTTACTCTCAATTCTCACAATACTGTGGAAGGGATTTTCCAAAGCGTTACCATAAACAAGGCCTCAAAGGGTTTGGGGGGTTGGGTGAGTCATGTGCAGTAATCAGCTAGCTCCCATCTCAGAGGCTCTGAATACACGCAGGCGCAGTGAGGCGATTGACGCTCGGCTATGGACGAACTAAAAACACAATGACTAACTTCAGAAAATGAATGACTCTGTGGAGGTGTCTGTCGAAAATAGTTTGTGTGTGCGTGGGGGAGGGATGAAGGATTAGTTGTGCTGCAGTTCAAAGAAATTACATACTGTAGAGTACAGTACAGTAATTTCAAAAGGCTGTTCATCATAATAATTTGATCAATAAACCCCCAAATACAACCCCCAAATACAGTACATAAAAAGCAAGTCACTTTAACTCCCTGTGCCTCAGGCACCAAAAACAAACAGTAGATTGTGAGCTCCACCGGACAGGGAGGGAACTGTGCCTGCAAAATGTCTCTGCAAAGTGCTACATATACTGTAACTAACAGCGCTATACAAAAACATGCAAATAATATTATAATATCAAGGTGATGCTCTGTGCAAATCAAATTCGAGAAGGGATTTTCCAAAACATTGCCGTAAACAAAGCCTCAAAGCTCCCGTCTCAAAGAGAATTACACGCAGGCGCAGTGAGGCTTTGTACTGTAGCTCGGCTATGGACGGATTAAGAACACAATGGCAAGATTCCAAAAATTAAAGACAGGCGCATGAAGTTCAAAGCAAAAGACATAATTTAATTGCAAAAGGCAGTTCATCATAATAATACACCCCCAAATACAGTACAGTACGTTAAAAGCACACAAATCAACCATGTGCAGTCAAACGCACATGGTCGCAGTCAAAATCTACTGTACAGCACAGATTGAATATCGTAATACAGTAAGATGGTTTTTGCAGGCTTGAGGAGAAAGTATAAATAAAAAAATTACAATAATTTTTTTTAATTTTAATTTTTTTTTGGTCACACAGGCAAGCAAGCAGTGGTGTATGAAGTTACAGGCGCATGCGCAGTAAATTCCTGCTGTCAAGCAGGAATGTGATTCAAACCAGACACATGTTCAAAGGAATGGTGTGGGAGAGATATACTGCATTGCACAGAAGATAAGTTGAAATACCCTGCAGTGCAGTTAATTATCCTGAGCGGGTGGAGAGCGCTGTATACTGTATGCCGAAATGGGACACTGTTACAGTACTGTACACGCCTATGCATTTCAACAATTTTCAAATGAGACATACCGTACAGCAGCACAGCACTGCAAATGCATGTATACTTTAAATATGCAAATTTACAATTACTGCGCGTGCACACATAGACTGACGTAGGGTGAATCGCGAAGGTATTAGACTTTCAAGACAACAGCTCGCAAACGCCCCCCTGAGTTTTTACACGGCATTGCAGTATTGCAGACAGCGAGAATAAAATGCTAATATCACGAGCGCGAAAATAACGCAGTTCACTCCGGGCGAAAACGACACAAAACCGCACATAACCGGGATAACCTGAAAATCGCGGATCTAGCCGATTTAGACTAAAGGCAGTCGCCACTGTAGATTAATAAAGGGCATGATCGTTGCTATGTATCACTACTTTTTGATCATATTCAAATACAATACACGACACTTTACAAACATGTTTCAGATAATCTGAACTTTTCCTTTAAAACTTTACTACAGGACTAGCCCTTGACACAGCATAACATAAACATTCATGTAGCATGCAAATAATAATAACATTCACAAGCAATATGTTCAGACAATAAGGAAAGTAAGCGGTGACACGATTAAGTTAATAACATCGACACTGTAATGTTAAGTAAAGTTTTAATTGGAGCATTAACACGGAAACAGTAATACAAAGTCATATGGTTTAGCTCCACTTAGATTTTTTTTTCTAAGGGCCGTCCGCCGCCCGTGCCGATCCTTCACCCCTGCAACTTGCCAACTTTAGTTGGCGGGCAGGATTGGCGTAAGATTCTCAATTGTAGAGTGCCGATCAGCAGCGAAAAGCTGATCGGGGCTACTAGAATTGAGCGCGTTTCAAAAAGGGCCGAAACGTGGCAAAAAGTGGCTTTTCGGCACCTGGTTGCCGAAAAGTTTTTTTCGGCTTAAAAAAATACCGATTTAGGGAGCTTTTCGGCGCTTACTGTATCGGAAACGCAATATTGGCGAGAAAATGGCGATAAACGGCTTTTCGGTGCTTACTGCATGAGGCCCTAAATCCCTAACCACATTCCCCACATACATGCGGTCTCTCCCCTGTGTGTGTTCTCTTGTGTGTGTTCAGACTGGATAACAGACTAAATCCCTTCCCACATTCCCCACATACATGCGGTCTCTCCCCTGTGTGTGTCAGATTGTGTCTTTTCAGGTTGGATAAATGACTAAATCCCTTCCCACATTCCCCACATACATGCGGTCTCTCCCCTGTGTGTGTTCTCTTGTGTGTGTTCAGACTGGATAACAGACTAAATCCCTTCCCACATTCCCCACATACATGCGGTCTTTCCCCTGTGTGTGTCAGATTGTGTCTGTTCAGGTTGGATAAATTACTAAATCCCTTCCCACATTCCTCACATACATGCGGTCTCTCCCCTGTGTGTGTTCTCTTGTGTCTATTCAGCCTGAAAAAGTCACTAAATCCCTTCTGACATTCACAACATACATACGGTCTCTCCCCTGTGTGTGCCTTCTTGTGCATGTTCAGGCTGTTTAAGTGACTAAATCCCTTCCCACATTCCCCACATACATGTGGTTTCTCCCCTGTGTGTGTTCTCTTGTGTGAGTTCAGACTGGTAGAGTCACTAAATCCCTTCCCACATTCCCCACATACATACGGTCTCTCCCCTGTGTGTGTCCTTATGTGTGTGTTCAGGTTGGATAAATTACTAAATCCCCTCCCACATTCCCCACATGCATGTGGTTTCTCCCCTGTGTGTGTTCTCTTGTGTGTTTTCAGAGTCGAAAAGTAACTAAATCCCTTCCCACATTCACCACATACATGCCGTCTCTCCCCTGTGTGTGTTCTCATGTGTGTGTTC
>WSYH01005282.1:0-45755 GCA_036426205.1 Ascaphus truei | reverse complement strand
CAGAAGGCACGCCAGATTGTAATCTCTAATATTTGGGATATTTGTTCCTCCTATTTCCTTCGTCATTTGTAGTTTGTTGAGGGCTATTCTTGTTCTCTTCCCGTTCCATATAAATCTATTTATCCCCTTGTTTAATTATTTTACGTCTTTGTGTTTAAGTAAGAGGGGCAGGGTCTGTAGTGGGTACAGTAGTCTTGCAAAAGATATCATTTCAATAACACATATTCTACCAAAGAGGGACAGTGGGAAGGTCATCCATGACCTCAACTCCTCTAGGATCTTTTTAATAATCGGTTTAATGTTGTTTTCGTATAATTTTGTTAAATCTGCTTCTAATTTTATCCCTAGATATTTTATTGGGGCTCTAGTTATCTTGATCGGTATTTTAGCTGCATCGCTGGTTCCCATTTGATTGTTTATATATAAGAGTTCGGTTTTGGAGACATTGATTTTGAAGCCCGCAAATGACCCAAAATTTGATATGGCTTCGAGTATTTTCTCTACCGATCTCTCTGGGTTTGCCAGGAATAATAAGATGTCGTCGGCAAACATTGCTAATCTCAGATCTATTTTGCCCATCCTTATGCCCTCGAATTCGGTCATCTGTCTCAAATAGTGTCCCAATGGTTCTATTGCTAGGTTGAACAACAATGGTGACAGTGGGCAACCTTGCCTTGTCCCCCTATGAAGTGAGAAGGGTTCTGATATGCAGCCGGCCGCTATAATCTTGGTTTTTGGTTTATTATATAGGGTATTCAAGACCGAAGTGATATTTCCACTGAAGCCAAACTTATCTAACATGAAGTGGACGTGGTCCCAAAGTATATTGTCGAACGCCTTCTCGGCGTCTATAGCAACCAATGCCGCGTTTTTTATCTTGTGCCCAAAAGATAGCCAAAATGACCTTTCTAATATTCTTAACTCCTGATCTTCCCTTTATAAATCCCGATTGGTCTGGGTGTATGATAGATGGAAGTATTTTTGCCAATCTATCTGCTATTATTTTTGTGAAGATCTTAATATCTTGATTTATCAGAGAGATTGGCCTATATGACTCTGGCAGAAGGGGGTCCTTCCCGGGTTTATGAATAATTTTTATATGGGCCATCTCACTTGAAGGTAGGGCTCCTTTCCCTTCTAGGATTAGCTGGAATGTTGTCTGCAGTGGGGTATTTATTTCTTCTTTTAGTATTTTGTACAGTAGTATTCCCCTGTCAGACCACCCGGTCCTGGGGCCTTAAAAGTTTTTAAATTACCTATAGTTTCTGTAAGTTCTTTGGGTGTGATAGGGGCATTAATGTTCGCTAGTTGGCCTGCATTTATTTTCGGGATGTTAAGTTTCTCAAAAAACTTATCTCTATTAGCTATATTTATTGATCCCTTCTCGTATAGTTTTTCATAGTATTTTTTAAAAATGGAGCTTATTTTGTCTGGGTCTGTAGTTATTACGGGGGGGGGGGGGGGGGGGGGGGGGGGGGGGGGGGGGGGGGGGGTAGAGTGGAGGTTATGGATGTCAGGTGGGGCTGGGGCTGGGTAGTGCTTAAGTATGTAAGTAGGGTAAGTATGTAATCTGGGGACATATAGTTCTGTTTGGGCTTAGTGAATGTATCATAGTGTCTCTTGGGCCTTTTCCCCACCCTCCCAACAGCCCGATCTCGCCCTCGCCACAGCGGGGCACCGGCTACAGTCACAACAAGGGGGTGGCCGGGCGGCAAGTTCGCGGGGGCATCAGGGTAGAAGGATGATGACCGGGGACGGTATCGGGGGGCCCGAGGGTCAGCCAGAGGACCCCGTGGGCCATCACATGCCCCCGACGTCCAGTATCCCCGGTCTCACCAGGTACCTGTCAGCTCAGCATAGCGGTTCGATCCTCCGGTGTCCCAAGTCTCCGGATCACCGGACTGGTGAATGGCGGTGGTGGGGGGGAGGAGCCTATCTCCCCCGCGGTCCCAAGATGTTCGGGCATCTCGTCCGGGACCGGGCTCATCTGCGCCGAAGCATCGCCAGTCGCTCCCTCTTCACGGGGCCAGGGAACATCTCGGGTCGGATGAGGGCAGCTTTTTCCTTTGGGCTTTTCGACTTGAAGGCTGTTATCTTTGCATGTGATCTTGAGCTTGTCCGGCAGCCATTTTTCACAGAAGGGCAGGAGATCATTTTGTTTGAGTGACTCAGGGACTACGATGATTCGTAGGTTGTTTCTCCTGGAGCGATTCTCTAGATCATCCATTTTTTCTTCCAGTGTTTTGTTTTTTTTCTGTAGTTCTTCCAGGTTTTTTGTCAGGGAGATCAGGGTATCTTCCGTAGCACTCACCCTGTTCTCCACCTCCTCCACTCTGCCAGCGTGTAGTGCGAGGTCGCTTCTGAGATCTTTAATGCCTTGTTTGATTTCAGCTGAGTTTGCCTCCAGCTTAGGTAAAAGTTCTTTTGCAACAGTTTTGGCAATTGTGTGGTAGTCTATGTTTAGGTGAAGACTCTGGGGATCTGGAGCGTCCCGGTCCTTCTCACTTGTGTCAGGTCCCTGACCCTCATGGCTGTCGGCCATTTTATGATTTTCCTTCTTCTTGTCCCTTTTGTCCGTTTTTTGGGATTTGGAGGTCATCTCTTTTGTTTTAGAAAGATATTTCTCCATATATTAGAGTCCAGTTACACCTCTTCTTTGGTGGTAGGTTTTTTTTTAGGTAATTTTCCGTTTTTTTGCAGTTACTTTGAGTTTCTCCTCAGGAGCCAACGGAGCTAGTTAGGATCGTGCCTCACTGCTCTGGCGCCATACTGGAAGTCTATGAATGATATTTTGGAGACATTTTCTTGTTTATTTAGATTTTTTTTCACAATTTGTAAAATAATCCAAACATTACATATTTTAGAACTGCAGTAAAACGCCAGTGAAAGTGCCACTCTTATTTTAACGTACAGTAGCCCTTAATATTAGCTATTAGACGATCTTGTGAATAAGGTCCTAAGAGGGTAGCATAAATTGTCAGAAAGAATTGTAATTTTGGGGAATACATCGTTTTATTTTTAATATATACTTTGATTTGGCACTATGTAAATAGATGAGCCAAGACTTGCAATGCTAAAATAAGTCAGATTTTACAATGAGTGCTGACGGGAGACACCATTATGTAAGAAACACAGCCTTCAGGATACAACATTATCACAGTATATATTTTGTTTTTATCCTTTTTATTAATAAAGCATTTGGAAGACAACCTACTGTACATATACTGTAGTAATAATCAGTAGGTGACGTAAGAACATAGTGTAAAAGTTCTGCCATTACTGTGTTTTGTACACCATATGTAGAAAACCATACTGTCCCGGTCAGCTTTATTCTAAAGCTTGCCGGGATGAAACCGGGGCTTTTTCTCTGATTTAAACGGAGTTTCCCCGCAGTTTCCCACGCGGCGGCCGCTTCAAAAGATAAGCGCTAATGGCACTTAGCATTTGAAAGCGCCTGAGGCGCGGGGAACCAGCCGAAAACGGCCGAAAAGAGCCGCGCGCCGTCCGCGGGTTGAAAAATGCCCGCGGTGGCTCCCGGCTTAGAATAAAGCTGGCAGCCACTGTATATTTACTAGTGTTGTACGTGCAATGGAGAGGTTCAGTATATGAATCAGAACAAAGCGCAAAATGCTCATCGTGAAGTAGTAAAAAACAGTGTTTATAAAATAAGTGGTTCAAGGTTAAGCGTACATCAGGTTAGAATTAAATAGGCACATGAAGCTACACCGTAGCTGTTACCGATAACTGCGACCAGGAACTGCAAGGAATTCTCCCATCAAGGATCTCAGCTGGGGTAAAGCAGCATTCACAGTATCAGTGTGTAAGTGTGTTGACATAGTTTCTGAGTCCAGCTTGTTGCGTCAATGCACCCGGTGGAGCCGAAGAAGTAATCAGATCAGTCCTGTGAGGCAGCATGCACCGTCCTGTCTCCACATCTCACTGCGCGTCCGTGTAGGTTGATGACGTCACGGCGCATGTGCCGAGGGAGGCAAATCGATCTTGTAGCTTAAAATATGCGATTCACTGGCACAAGCTACTAAAGAACCTTAGAACTCAATTAAACAAAGATTAAAGGTTGAGTGCTATCCTTCCAACGCGTTTCGTAACTCTAAGGGCCACTACTTCAAGGAATAAAAAACTCAGAACAATAGTTCAGAATATATACCACTCAAATCTCTATGATTGGTTAATTACTGAAAGAATGTCAGCAAATCACCATTCACTATGACAATACAATACAGCTGAATATCAAGGCTGCACAATTCGAAACATTTACTTTTAATACAATCACAATAAAATTTATAATACTTGATTCATAATAAAAAATCAATAAAAAGCAACAAATGGCAAAGAACAAAATTAATATAAACTCTGTAAGAAGGAAACAAAGAATTAGTATCAATACAATTGATTTTAATGCACATAGAAAGACTAGAGTCAGTACAGGGACCAGATATCCACATCCTCATTTAACCCTTTAGGTGTATGGGATTCTAACTTATAGATCCAGAAGGTTTCTTGCATAGAAAGATTTTAAATTCTATCTCCACCTCTCCTTCCTACAGGGACAGTATGAATACACATAAATCTAAGGGAGGATGGGTCCTTATTATGATGTAACGAGAAATGTCGAGACAAACTATGTTTCTCATATCCATGTTTAATGTTTCTGATATGTTCTTGGTTTCGCACTATAAGACACCTTTTGGCACGACCAACACACTGAATATTACATAAACATTCAATAAGGTAAACCACGTGAGTGGAAATGCAATTTATAAACTCCTCAATTTTAAATTCCTCGTGATTTACAGCTGATTTAAAAGTTTTCCTCTCTCTATGTAGGTATTTACAGATAGAACAATGACCACATGCAAAATTACCAATAGATTTATTCAACCATAGTTTTTCTCTGTTTTTAATGGGTGGAAAAATGTCACTTGGAGCCAATGTATTCTTAAAGTTTTTAGCTTTCCTATAGATGAAATTTGGTGTTTGTGGGATATGATCCTCAAAAAACATATCCCTACTTAAAATTGCCCAATGTTTTCTGAGAATTTCCTCAATTTTGCCATTGGCTGAGTTAAAGGTAGTTACGAATGGAATCTCAAGACACCCAGTGGTCTCGAGAGGAGGTCTTTTAACCTTTGGTAGAATCATTAAATCTCTATTCATAACTCTCACTGTCTCTAAATCCTGTAATAAGTCTTTTTCAGGATACCCCCTCTCAATGAATTTATGAAAAAGTAAATTTGCTTGCTCTTCAAAATCTTCACTAGTACTGCAATTCCTTTTAATTCTGCCAAATTGGCCCCTTGGGATGTTAGAAATCCATGATTTTTTTATGGTTGCTTGATGCCATAAGTAGATTATTTGCATCTACTTCTTTAAAGAAGACCTTTGCAATTACTTCCCCCTTGTCTGTACTGTAGCAGTTAGATTAAGATCAAGAAAATTAATGGAGCTTGCATCAGATATATGGCTGAAAATTAAATTCATGTCATTATCATTTAGATAACTGACAATTTATTTCAAATCTTGTTCACTACCATCCCACACACACAGAATGTCGTCAATGAAGCGCCGACATACGACGACATTCTGGCTAAAGGGATTGTTGGCCCAGATCCTTTGCTTCTCTCAGTTTCCCATATACAGGTTTGCGAAGCTGGGGGCAAACCGTGTCCCCATTGCAGTTCCGCAAACCTGCAGGAAAAACTGGGAGAGAAACAAAAAGTAATTATGTGTAAGTATGAATTCAATTGCTTTCAATATGAATTCTACATTAAGGGGATGTAATAAACAGTCACCTTCCAAAAAGGACCTTACTGCTAGCAGACCCTTGTCGTGCGGGATGTGTGTATATAGTGCCTGTACATCACAGGTCAGCCATCTAAAAGACTTCTTCCATTTAAATCCAGAGAACATCTGAACCACTGATGATGTATCTTTCAGGTATGAGGGTAGTTTAGCTACATTGCTCTGCAAAGAAAAGTCAACATATTGTGAAAGATTTGACGTAAGTTATTGAATACCGAGATGATCGGACGACCAGGTGGGTTATTCAATGACTTATGAATCTTGGGCAAATGATAAAAATGGGTACTCGGGGGCATTCTGAATGTAAAAAATCAAACTCAAGTTTTGAAAGTACCAAGTCATCCATGGCTTCAACAAATAATAGTTTAAGAAGAGCTGTATACTCAACTTTGGGGTCTTTAGCAATCTTTATATAGAAAGCTGAATCCCCAAGGAGGCAGTGGGCCTCAGCCTCATAGCCCTTATGGTCCTGAAGGACTACACCACCTCCTTTATCAGCTTGTCTAATAATTAGACTGGCGTTATCCTTCAAACATCTTAAAGCTAAATTTTCATTAAAACTCACATTGTGTTTTATGCTTTTAGACTTGAATGTTTTAGTTAGTTCAAGGAAATCACAGTTGACCATATTAAAGACTGTTTCCACATGATGGCCCTTGGATTGGGCTGGATAGAACTTAGACCTACTGTAGGTTTAAATGGTGTATGTTTACACACTAGGTCATCTCCTACATTCTCCAATACGGTCACAGTGTCTACCTCTGGTGTCTTAGCGTTATTTTCTTTATCCATTTTAATAAAATGTCTCTTTAAAGTAACATTTCTCGTGAACTTATGCAAGTCCTTATACAACAGGAACCCATCCGGTCTACTAGATTATGAGAAGGTGAGACCTCTACTTACTGTAATACTCTTTTCTGATCCTCTGTCAGTATAGTGGAGGACAGATTGAAAATGCCACGTATTACTTGGACCATCTTCTGTATTGATCTCTTTTTTTTGCACTCTGGCTCCTCCTCTTGTCCCTCTCCTGACAACACTCGTTTTTTCTTTGGTTTGTCTGGACTCGGGGCTATACTTTTTAATTTCGTTGTTTTCTCTGGTTTCTCTATAGGGGAGAGGAATCTGTTCCTCAGCTCTCTAAAAAATGGAGCCCTGGGGGGGATTTTGGATTTGCTGTTTTACTCACTCCAAGAGATTTGTTATTTTGAGTTTTATTCTCATAGTGATAGGTTTCACTCTCTCCATGGAAACGAGACTCATCATTAAACTTCTGATACCTAGAATTCTGATGGTACTGATATTTATGTCCATGGTTAGAGCGATCCCTACGAAGTCCCTCATATTCCCCTTTAGACCTATTTCTATAATTGCCATGCTTCTATCCCTGTGCGGGAACCCAATAACCTTGAGGTTTATCTGACCTAGGTGTTTTAGATCTAGTGGGGTATGATCCATCACCCTTTCTGGTATTGGGTACATATACTGTACACAGTCAATTACCCTTCCCCTTGCTTCATCCTTCCCCCAATCCCTTTCTTTCCCTGTATCATAATCTTTCTTGTCACGAAATTTTTTTTGGTGTTTAATTGTAATAATTTTTTCACCTGTATTTTCTAATTTAGTCTTTAACTCAAATTCTAATTTGGAACAGTCATGGTTAATCACTATTGGTTCCAGATCTTGAATTGCTTGAGCTACTTCTTTTTCAATTAATGCGAGATATTTAGTACGTTCATAAATAATCAAACGCATTAATTTATTGGAACAATCATCAAGTATTCTGTTCCATTCCTTCATAAAGTGACAATTGTCTTTGCCAAATGTAGGAGGTTTTAAAACCCTTAATCCTCTCGGAATCCTACCACAATCAATATATCTCTGGAGGGTTGTTTTCTCCAACCAGAGTTTATTATCAACCAATAAAAGTTTTTCTAAGTTCTTAAAGTGATCATCTACAGATAACTCTTTATCTGAGTCCTCAGTACAGTCATTGGACTCATCTGCAAACATACGATCAAATTCCTCTTGACGTTTATCACGAGATAAAAGCAGACTCCACACCATTATTGCTGGAAATTACACCAAACCTGAACAATAATAAATACTACAAACTAAAGGATATAATCTATGCAGCACCCTAGAACAAAATAGTGAATAGAAATACAAACAAACAAGTGCGCAAAAGAAAATCAACCTCTATAGAAGTGTACAAGTGATAATAATTGAATATATAACACACACCCAAAAAAACAATATGTGGTTAATAAGTGATTTAAATAAACTGGTGTTACCAATATAGAGGAGCATCTGCTGCTGTGTAAAGGGTAGCCCAAGACCCTGACATCTACAAACAACAAAACAGAACAAAGCACAAAACGCTCATCTTTTCTCTCTGCAGGCATCTCTTGACCGGCTTTTCCGTCGGAAGAAGACGATGGCAAGGACACATCCTCTGGGCCGCAAATGTTGGGGCATCTGACACCCCCTGGCAGTAATCAGCATGAAGCAGTCCTGCTCTGGCACCACCATAGTAGATGCACCCAACACCCCCGGGACAGTCGACTCACCTGCCAGACGAGCTGACATTGGTTCCAGTCCTGGAACTGTTTGCATCGGTACCACTGGGGTCATCTCGGCTACCGGAACGTTGGGACCTGGTTGAGCAGGTACTTGGATACATGGACCCATAGGAGGCCCAGAAAGGTAAACTTTGCCCACGGCCACTTCCCAGGACAGTAGGGCCTGATCAGACGCCACCAGAAGTAGGGGCATAGTGTGGAACGCAAGGGCCACAGGCCCAATCACTCAGTTGAGCTACAGTTGCAGGTAGTTCAGGGTTAGCAGACCATGTCCTGGGCTCCACATTTTTGGCATTGCGCCGTCGTACTGACATCTCCCCCAAGTAGTCTGCAGTGAGGGCACACACATCTGAGGAATTGTCGCTCATAAACTGTAGCCACAGGAAGCCTCCTGGTAGAGAATAGTTTGTGAGGTTTAACTCTGACATAAACTTTTGCTCAGAGTAGATGAGATAGGTAAGGCAGAAAGGCAGAGGATTAGCAGCAGCTCTTCACTCTCCCACATCTCCGCAGGACTGAAGCTCAACAGGGTGTGACAAGCTCCTCCCATGGTTAAAACAAAGACCCGTATTGGTACAAGGCATTTGCTCCTTCCCTAGGTGACACGCAAAGTAGGGGTAAGACAGACCAAGCTGTGACCAGGCTCCGGATGAGCCAGTCATGATGAGGGGTGTGGCTACACTTTGCTGTCGAAAGGATTGCAACTTTTACAGAACTTTGCAAAAAGGGTTGTTTGCTTCTTTTGAACCCACGCGGTCCCGCAATTTCGTCGGGAACACCATCTTGAATATGCAGCACTTGTTGGGAACTCGATTTTGAGTGCACAGCAACAGAACTAGAATACAATTACTCAGGGTCCCCTGCGACGCATCAGGGGCCCATTTCTTTTACTGTTTTTGGTTGTTAGAAAAGTCCAGAGCCTTTGCGGTGCACAAGGTCCTTCATGGTACGTTGTAACGGGCCCGTCCCTTGTAGAACAGAGATGGGGTTCAAGCTCCCTGGATAATTTTCCCACATGGTGCGCCCCCAATAGCACAGTTCGTCATGCGTTGGTACACAAGGGTCCTCACAGTACACTGTAAGGGCCCTGGCCCATGTTCAAAGTAGAATGAAGGGTAACACGCTCCCAGGTACCATACCCTCGGGGTGTGCCCCAACTTCTACTGTACGTTGTGCACAGGTATCCAGGGGTCCTCACGGTACATGGTATGGGTTGTCCTGTCTCTGTCTTGGATCCTTGATGAAGGGTAACACGCTCCACAGTATCATACCCTTGTGGTGTGCCCCAACTTAGTCTGTCCTTGGTAGTGGTCTAGGCAGCCCCCTTTCATGATGCGGAATGGGTTCTCAGGGTCCCTTGGGTATCACATGGGCCCGACCCCTGCCTCTTTAACTGCTGCTGACCACAAAGTCTCTCTGAAAGCCTGTCCTGATCTCAGCAGCGCTTCCAATTGTAGCCCTGTTTCCCCCCCCCCCCCCTCTCTGGAAACATGTTACTGCTACTACTGATGTCTTGGTGTGTGCATACCTGTGAGGGTCGAGGAGAGCTGAGAGTTTGCAATGTGGTGGGGACCAGGACAGGCTTATGGTGATCCTTATGTTCTTTACATGGTGATACAGCGCCTCCAGACACGGCAGGCTACAGCAAGGCTGCAGGCAGTCCCTACCATGACAGTTCTGTCTCTTTAATACCTCTGGCTCATAAACCGCAACTCAGCCAGGGGAATATAAATGAGGTCATTATTTGTAGCAACCAATGAAGATGGTAAACAGTGTTGTATATAGTAGAGTAGGGGTCTCAGATCCCTGGATGGGGCTGGCCAGTAGTTAATGGTTGAGGCCTTGTGCCATGCACAGATCTTGCTCTTCCAGCCCCAGGTGAGTGGAGGAGTACCTGACTCATGCTCCTCTCCCCAGGAGGGGTGGAGGAGGACTCGAACCTCCTCTCCCTAGGAGGGATGGGGGGAACTAACTCCTATAATTTGGAACATCCTCCCTAATGCAAAAGGGGAGGGAATAGGGTCTGCACCAGGATTGACTGCAACACAGACCCCATGACACCACCTCTCTTGCCACTCATGGAGGCTGTGTGAGTGGGCTAAACCCCACAGGATAGCCTGTCACTGCCTGTAGCTACTGGGACTTATATGACAGGAAGGACAGAAAGATAACTGGACTAGCCATGGCTATAATACAGATAATTCTTACATTAAAGATCTTAGATCACAACTTTACCACCACAAAACATGGACATTTAGATCACCTTTTGATGCACCATCATAATTCATGATCCCTTCATTTTTTCTATAGGATCGACACTAATTGTAGTTTATACATACACCTAATCCCTAAGGTATCACACTGTTTTTTTTTTTCTATAGTCTTTTTTTCTATATAATCATCAAGAATTCTCAGATTGCCAGCTGATGTTGGGTTTGATTCCAGTCACTGATCTAGTAACATTGTTATTCACCTACAGTATGTGCCATTCATGTTGTTTTACCAGTACTGCAGTTTTCTGATTTCTTAAAGAAAATCAGTTGACTTTCCAGGGAGCTCAATTACCATCACATGTTTGATTTATACACTGTAATGCAATAATTGTGTGCACATTAAGTTTTTTGTCACAGGTCTATTGTTATCACAAGCACTTAGTGCTCAGCACTAGTTTTAAGTTCACTGCCTCTTTATAAGCAGGATACCAGTGACAAAGATGGCCCATGTAACCTCAATGTGGGCAGAAGTGATTAAAGGACTATTAAGGAGCAAAAAGAACAATGTGGCTTCAGTGTGGGGCTGATGGCGCCGAAGCCACATTGATGTACCTATTAGAATATACATTCCATCTATGGATTGCTCAAATATATATGATGGACTGAAATATATATAAAATAATAGTTAAAAAAATGAAAGAGCCACTCAATATGTGTGCGTGTGTGTGCATCAGTGTGCGTGTGTGTGTGTGTGTGTGTGTGTGTGTGTGTGTTTGTGTGTGTAAATATATGTTCAACATCTAGCCCAAAAGTTGCAAATAATTGCTTTTTGCAGTTCTTTATTAAGCATACTGTACAGAGAAAAATATACTGAAGGATAAAATGAAATCTTTTATACATATTCCTTCCATACAGCCCCATATCTGTTATACAGGGACATCTATCATTAACACATTTATAGAGAGCACATTTTTAAATAGCATTTCTGTAAAAAAAAAACATCAAATGCATTTAAAAATAAGAAAAAACAAAGAGAGAACTTAAGGGGAGATATACAGTAAGAAAGAGGCACTGTCCATAGAAAATTATAAACATAAGTTGATATCTGTCTTTATTGAGACCATTTGGTATTATAATCTGGAATCAAACATTTGGTCATGGCCGTCTCGCCACGACCGCAAGTCTTTGCTAGCTGGGTCCTCTTCAGCAGCCGCTCTACCACTGGACGCTTAGCCACCAGACGCTTTACCAAAGTAAGTTAATTTAAGGGTTACTTTAGTGGTTGGGTAGGGGAATAGTTGTTTTAGGGTTAGCATTTAGGTTTTAGCATAGGTGTTTTTAGGGGTAAGGGATTTTAGCAGTGATGTACCTGGTCCTAACAAAACACTGGGTACCGGGTAATCGGGGAAAAAAGAAAAATGACCTAGCCGGGTTGGTTTGGAGGACAGCAGCCGGCTGCACAGAGAGAGGAGGACGGCAGCATGCATGGTATGCATGGTAGATCTCATACAATCCAGGAGGAGCATATATGGGAAAAACAAAGAAAAACAGTGCAAAATATAAGTGTAGATGTATTGACAATTGGGTAAAATATCGTGGAAATCTTGGCTCTTTAGGTGTGCCTACTCACAAGATGTAGGAGATAAAAAGAGGTTTTGCAGATAGGGCTGCTACCCATAAAGTGCTCGTGGTGTGTGGATCTCTCTCAGGGCTCGTCTCCTCAATGGGATGGTATATATAAGAAAGGGAAAAGCACTACATAGCGCGATCAGGTGTATAACAACTTTATAAAAAACGGATATAAAATGTGCACTTACAATGTGCTAGATAAAATCAAGCATTTCACACAATATATATGTGTAGTGAGTTCGTCGCAGCTCTCACCGCCTTCTCCTGGATATTCCAAGTGTCCTTCGCCTGCAGTTTGAATCGCAGCTTCACTCTCAGCTTTGCGTCCCTGTATGCATCTGACGTCACGGCTCTGAGGTGCGGCAAAGAACTACGGGTCGCCCAGTGGTCCAATAAGCTCCACTCTATGCGTTTCGCCCAGTACAAAAGTGACTGCTTCCGGCTTCGTCAGGAGTATGGATACTTGGAACAAAGGGTGCCTTTATATACCCTATTTCATCCAATTTGCTAAAAACAATGTCCCTGGCGCTATAGTGCAATATAATTAAGCAAGGCTGCTCTAATCAATAATTCAATAATTATAATAACAAAGATATAACATTTTGACAATACAAAATACATAATTTAAATCATGAACCGTCATCAGTTAGGGATTAAGACTCCGAGTGTATTATAATGATGATTTAATAATGAAGGTCCCACCAGAGGGTTTGAGCAGGGTTATTTATTAATATTATATTTATTCCACATTTTGGCACATATACTATTTTTGCACTTATTGATAGTTGCACTTATTATTTGTTCACTTTTTTGAGTTGTTTGCGCCTTGTTTTCACTATTATTCACTATACACTGGTATGCATGGTATGCATGGTATGCATGGAAGGATAACAGCGGGCGGTTGAGGTCAGCAGCAGGTGGCAGAGGGACAGAAGGATGGCAGACGGTGGTGGCGGGAGAAGAAGTCCAGGTGAGCAGAGCAGGAGCGACACAGTAGGATGCCATGGGAGGACTGCACCCCAGTGGTCTTACCCGGAAGTCTTCCCTGACTTCCAGTATCTGCCGCTGCTACAGCGCAGTTCTTCCCTGGCCGTCCTTCTGTGCCGCTCCTGCACTGCTCACATGGTCTTCTTCTGCCGTCCTTCACTTCCTCCGCCATCAGCTGCTGAACTTCGCTGCAGGATGTCATCCTTCTTTCCCTCCACCGCTGGCTGCTGTCCTTCTCTTCTGCTGTCCTGTTCCTGCCATTCAGCGTCCTGTTCTCCCGCCACCACAAAGGATGGACGGAAACACCCAGCACTAGGGTCCAACGCCCTGGGCCGGATCCAGGTTATTTCTGAGTAGCTTAAATATGGCTGGGTTTGCCAGGTACTGGGTAATTTCTGGGTACCCAGTACATCACTAGTTTTTTTAGGGTAAGAGTTTAAAATGTTTAGGTTACGGGATTCAGGTAAAGGGTTTAGGGAAAGGGGTTTTAGGGTAAGGGGTTAGGATTTTTAGGGCAGGGGGTAGCGTTAGTGTTGGGGGTTAAGATTAGGGGTTTTTAGGGTAAGGAGTAAGGTTAGGAACTAACCTTGGTGGCAAAGTGGCTGGCAGTGAGAGGTCCCTGTGGTGAGATGAATAGTTGTTAAGCACCGGTGGAGATTTGGTCACGGCAAAACAGCCGCTACCAAATGTCCTATACCGTTATAGTGTTTAAAGTATATATTCTCAAAGTTTCCTGTTGTGTACTCTTTTTTTTTTGTCACCACCTCCCATCTGGTAAAATATGTTCAATATTCTTCATACAGAGACGATTGGAATTTTGTTTATGATGCCGTTACGCTATGTCAGTGTTCTTCAACCAGGGTTCCTTGGAACCTTCGGGTTCCCAGGGTTCACTGTAATTTTATGGTCATTTGAAAATTTATCAAATACAGAATAATTTACAATGCATCTGATTACAGAAAAAAGAAAAAAACTGTGCACCAATTGTGTTTTAAAGTGACAACAAATAAAAAAACAGTTATTAATACTGATAAAGACTACTCAACATTGAGATAAACTAATAATCAAATAAATACCTATCTCTAATAAAGTGCACCCTTATTGAAGACAAAAAGAACACTAATGTGATAATATGATGTTAGTCAGTGATAATATAATCCAAAATACATACTATATCTTCAATATAAATGGCAGTCTACTGCTTGTCAATGTGGATGGCTCAGCACCACATAGGTAGTCATGAAATTGAAAAGAAGTGACCCGGCACCCACTGAAGAGGATGTCCCGGACTTTTCACTGCCGTCGCCCACCGCCACCAATTCCAAAGCATCCACCCGCTCTGACCCTTTGTCCACTGATACTCATCTGGAAAGCCCCAGCTCACCTACACCAGCCCCCATACACGAAGATGCTCGTCTGGGAACCCCCAGCACACCTGCTCCAGCACCCATCCACGACGATGCTCATCTTGAAAGACCCAGCTTACCTGCTCCAGCACCCATCCACCCACCCGTAGTAGTCGCTTATGGCGCTTGCTAGTAACATCACTGCTGGCCTCATGAGACCCGGTGTTTGCCTTACACGGCTTGTAGCTGTGTTTGTGTCTGGAGTCTTGCACATCCCTGTGGTCACCTTACTGTTAGTGGACAGCGTTTTAAACCTACTGATCTCGTTGGAGGATATGGGATCAAGGTCGGACTGTTCAAAACAAGCGGATCCATCAAGGGAACCAGAGTTGAATGGATCCAGAATCGCACACGGGAGGTGCCTGTTGGTGTTTATATCGAGGAGGCCGTGTCACCATACCTATGTGCCCTATGGTAACATGTCCCTAACATTTTCCTAACGTACTGCCTGATATGTTGAGTTTTGATGTACAGTACATGCATTTTTTACCTTCCCTGCAATAAGCAATAATAATTTTTGATATACTGAGTTGTGTGCTGTTTTTTGTTTTTTTCTCCTTCAATAGAGATGTGCAACATTTTGGAAAGTTAACAAATCAAGCATAATTGACCTGTAAATAAATTAAGAAAATACAGCAAGGGTAAAAAAGAAAAAAGTTTTGCAAAAAAAGTTCAAAATTAGCAAGCGGCATTTGAAGACATTCAGACATCTATTCCTCAAAAATGAAAATTTTTGATGGCAATACAGCACCAGAATAAACTGCACTGAACAGCATTCTGGGTGCAGGAGTATCTTTTGCTTTTGTACTTGATTGGTGCGGAGATTAGAGGACTCATCTATCTTTATCCATGTTTTTTCCTTTTCTATTAATTTTTGTTGTTATTTTGTTTCCCTCTAATGTGTACGATAGTACAGCGCTTGCTTCTATTTAATATCCATTGTTAGAACTACTTATTGCAGTGACAGTTTTAGTGTCTTCACTGCTTTTGCCTGCTTGAAAGAAAACCAACAACATTCCACCTGTTAAGTGATCCACCAGCTTGTGAAAGCCTACACAAAGAATGTGAAAGGATAAATGTATGACAACCCTAAAATCACAGTTTTCTTCTGAAAACAGCAATATTATGTCTTTCTTTATGCCAAATAAGACAATTCCAGCATTGTCATTTTTTTTAACTTTCTATGTTCATCAACATTGCCTTAATTTAAGTGCATTCTCAGTGACTTACACACACCTTCAATTCCTTATGCAAAGCTCTCCTAATACTCAGCTAAGCTTCAATCAGATTTTACTTTGGAATGTACAAGTAGTGTGCCAAAAGAGGCCAAAGTAATTCTTGTCTTGCTATTTTTTAATGAGTTAAGTAATAACGCATGTGCATGAGAAAATCTCTACTAATACAAATTGGACTTTGTCCAAGTTTTCACCAAGAATTCATTTAGGATATCTGGTTTGTAGCTACATAACAATGTTTACCAATGTCTAACATTTTATCAAGTATTTTTATGTCTTCATCTTTCGATACACGATTTTCAATTGATGTACATGCATGCACTCGTTGGTGAATTCTGTTTTACTCATACACATCGCCCACTTGGGTTTTGTGCCAATTTATAACTATCCAGAGTAGCAGTACAAAGACAAGTAGCCTTTCTCCTTCTTTGGGGTATTGACTTCTGCACAACATCCAAGTTTTCTTTTGCTCCCCTTTAGCCTTAAGGTCAATAAGAGTGAGGTTATGTTTGTGGCATTAGACAATATTAGGTATGTACTATAATTTTGGCACCTTATAGTCTAGCCAAGATTGAGGACATGTTGTCTTCAAAATGTGTAATGGCTCCGGGGTAAATCATATGGAGTGAATCACATTGAAGCTACTCAAGGCAACATAGTTTTTGCAATAAAACTCCCTATTTATAACACATACACATCACTGTCACATAGCAAAATTCTTTACAAGGCTTGTCTCATGAGAAAAAATAATCACATCTCATTTTTCTGGAATATGTAAAGTTTATGTACTGTAGTAGCAAACTTTATTTGTCACAATTTGTATAGTTTGTATAGCACAGTACAAGAATGTGATGTCTGTGCAATGTTCCGATTTCATGGAAGAGGGATCTCAGGTTATGCACAAATCCTACTACTGTATATCTATATTTTTCTAGAATTATTTAATAATTACTTAATATTGTCATCTGTAGAAGCTCATAGTGTAGACACATACATAAATTGCACCGTAACTATGCAATAAGATAACAGAACTCATAGAAACCTAGTGGACTCCTTAATGACTCTGGGTGCTAGAGTTTATGGGTTACTGATAGTACAGTACTTATATTGAAAACAGGTTAGAATAAAAAGGTGGTAATTCAATGATGCCAGAAGGTTGATCAGCTGAAAGCCTCTATATATTTGAATGTGGGTTTTCAGCCAATCACACTTTTTGGACTAATTTAAATGTCCCTCTAATTTGTAATAGAACTTCTGCATATACTGTATGAATGAATTAATATGAATCAAATATGTTATTTCTGATGTATGATTACTGAATAATAATTTACTAAAGAAACCTCTGTGAATGTTGTCACACACACACACAAAAATATATATATATATATATATATATATATATATATATATATATATATACTTGTAACAACATGTAGACAATTTGGCTTTTTGGCTTTTGTTATATATATCTTATATATTACTTCTATTTCATCTATTTTTTTCTGGCATGTTTCCAAAGCAGCTTGTCAAACCAGGTTACATTTGTAATGTGCCTGAAGAAAAATAGAAGAAAAATATGTGAATGTTTGGGACTGAGACATGCAGATGTATGTACTGTACCGGCATGTTTCAGTTTAAGTGAGTTTTGATGAAAACTATCACCATATCCTCATCAGATCTAAAATTAAAAAAATGAACTTCATTACCATATCTCATTTTGTTTATTTTGGTTAGTGATGCTTAGTTGTATTGTGTTTTTTTCAGACATTGATTTATTCTCTTGTATAAACATTTTCTAATCAGGATTTTTGTGTTCAAGAGGTGCTAGATTCAGAGTATGGGAGAGTTAATTATATCAATACTACTAGTAGTGTGTTTGCTAAAAGATCTAGCACTTGTGTTACTAAGGTTTTTTTTCTATATAAGCTGAAGCAGCCAATCTGGTTGTTTTTAGCAGAAATTACCCATTGAGTTTGGTCACTTAGGTGGATATAGAATAAATTATCTTCAACTTTCAGCCCTATTTCAACCTTAGTCAAAAAATATTCTTCATATGTAAGTGAATTAATTACAATACCGATCTTGTAAAATGTCCAGAGACCTGCAGCCTAGATGACTTTAGGATTGTCCAAAAATCCTTCTGTATATTCGTATGAAGAAAAAAGTCCTCCTTGGCACTGGTACTCCGAACAAATTAAATCCAGTGATTATGTGAAAGAAAACAATATAACAAACACAGCAATATATTACTGTGAAATTAGTGATACTGTGATCACCTCTTAGTGCACTTCTGTTAATCAGGGTGTGTTAAACCTTGTAAATAACTCCCATGTGTTGAGCGCTTGACCTGGGAGGTTCCAGGCGGTTCCCCTCCCCCCGCCTCGTACCCACATGTAACGTACAAATAAAGACAGGAAACGGGAACTGGAGGTAAAATGACCATGGCTATTTATTTATACAGAAAACCTCAGAGGAGTAAATGCACTCCCTGCCAGAGTGCTCCTTTGACAGGAGGGGTAGAGGATGGTCAGCCGGCCCTCGAACCGCTGACCTTGTGTCCCCTACGCGAGCGGGCTCTCGAGGTCATGGATAACTGACCTTGCCCACTCGTACTCTCCCCGGGCTCAAACGACCCAGCTCCCAGTCTGGCAAGAACAAGCACCTACCCCCCAAGAGCCACTGCGACAAAGGCAAAACTAGTCAACGATCCTTCCTGCTCGGAACCTCATTGCTTTCACTCAACACAGTATCAGCAGTTCATGCTGCAACAGAACAAAGAAACATTAACACCGCATACAATGCATATGCCCACATTACCGGGAATACCCTGGCTCTGCTCAACCTTCTGCTGCCAGTCATTACATGATTGCAATACACTACCTAAGGGGATGGGTGGGCGGGAATCATCTGGCGGGCAGCAAAAAGGGGACGTGCTGCCTGCCAGCCTGGCCTTAAGTAGGCCTTCTGGGAACTCCTCCCTTGAGCCGGGGAGGGAGGTGTGGGGGCGGGCCAACGAGAGGAAGGCCAGACCCCCCTGGTCATGAAGCCCCCCCGCCTATGGCTAGGGAGGCCGCTTGACCAGGGAGGTTCCAGGCGGCTCCCCTCTCCCCCCGCCTCGTACCCACATGTAACGTACAAATAAAGACAGGAAACGGAAACTGAAAGGTAAAATGGCCATGGCTATTTATTTATACAGAAAACCTAAGAGGGGTAAATGCACTCCCTGCCAGAGTGCTCCTTTGACAGGAGAGGGAGGGGACAGTCAGCCGGCCCTCGAACCGCTGACCTCGTGTCCCCTATGCGAGCGGGCTCTCGAGGTCATGGATAACTGACCTTGCCCACTCGTACTCCCCCCACGCTCAAACGGCCCAGCTCCCAGTCTGGCAAGAACAAGCACCTACCTGTTTGCAATTGGAACATTAGGAGAACTTTCCTATTCTATATGGACATTACATTGGACTGGGGTATTGTTGTTATCTCTAGTGCCGGGTCACTGCATTGCTTTATTATTATCCTGCCGGGCATGCCTAGCAGCGGGACCCATGCTCATCTACCAGCCTGGTCTGTCCTTACCATTCCACTTGGGGATGCACTACCCGTAAATCGCGCCCGAAGCGGCAGTTACTCAACATGGCATGCTTATTAAAGATGCCCTGAGAATTGCTTTCTCCGCTGCGCTATCCATTCCCCGGTCCTGGACCGCCTCTGGAGCTGCAGACCGCCACTGCCCAGTGCCATCGGCAATCTCTCCCCCCGCTTGTTCCTTTGCGCACTGCGCATTGTGAGCTGCCCGATCCACCTGCGGAGCTAACCAACCTGCCAACGTGCTTATTCTGTCTCACAAACGGCCCCTTTTCACTGCAGCAGGCTTCTTACCCGCCCTCGGCGACCCCGGGAGAAGTGACCCTGGTGGTGGACTGGGCCACCTTGTCCCTTGTTTGCACCGTGTCGGACTTGCCCGACCCAGGGCGTCTTCTGGAATGTACACCGCCTGCAATTGTTCCGGGGTCTGTCGATGTGCCCTTTAGCCGCCTGTGACCGCAGCAGGCGGCTGTCCTGGTTACTTCCCACCTGCTGATTTGGTGTGCTGTGACCCCCTGTCTTGCGCCACAGTAGTCGGAAGCTGGTGCCCAGCCCCCGTGGGCCGACCTGGAAACTGCAAACATTGACGCCATGCCATACGGCTCCGATGCCGCCCTGCGCTCAACACTTTACCATTACCAGATACGACGTCTGCCGTAACTTCCACGGCATGTCCACATCAACCGCCCACGGGGGCTGCCCCAACGCCTGTGCAGCACGTGATGCTGCCGGATGGAGCAGCTACCGTGCCCATGACCCCGGCCGTGGCTGAAGAAATTCAAAGACACCGGGGTCAGGCCGATGGGATCTACAGTGCCAGTTACCCCGGCTGTGGTTAAAGTTGCATTAGAGAAACCGGGGTCAGGCTGGAGGCTGACGGAACAGGATCTGTTGCCACCGTCCTCCCAGTAGACATGTGCATGGGCACGTGGGGACATAGAAATGTGCATGGGCACGTGGGGACGTAGACATGTGCATGGGCACGTGGGGACGTAGACATGTGCATGGGCACGTGGGGACATAGAAATGTGCACGGGCACGTAGGGATGTATTCAGGTGTGAAGGCACGGGTAGATGTATATAGGGTATGTTGAACCGTATTTAATATTGATCAGTGTTAATACTGTAGGTAAGCTGTTTTAATAGTTACGCTGTTTATAGTAGATTGGGTTTTTGTATGATCTGGTTAAACGGCGGGCGAAAGGGGGAGGCCCGCTGCAGCTGCCTCTCTTCCCGAAGCCTGTGGGGGCTGGCGAGCGCACACAGGAAGCATGGGTGCGGGGAGAGGGTGAGGGGCTCAGTGTGTCCAATGTGGGGGGGCATGGTGTGCCCGCTAATGGCCGGCAGCTTCCCCCCCCCCCATAAACAATTGTGCCCGCACGCACCCGCGCGTGCCCGCATGCACCCGCACGCATCTGCGCGTGCCCGTACGCACGCATCTACATGTGACCGTACACACGCACGCGTGCCCGTACACACGCACGCATCTACGCGTGCCCATACACACGCACGCATCTACGCGTGCCCATACACACGCACGCATCTACGCGTGCCATTACTCACGCACGCATCTACGCGTGCCCGTACTCACGCACGCATCTACGAGTGCCTGTTCTCACGCACGCATCTATGCGTGCCCGTACTCACGCACGCATCTACGTATGCCCGTACTCACGCACGCATCTACGCGTACCCGTACACACATGCACACATCTACGTGTGCCAATACACACAACATATATACATCCACATGAGCCTACATACATATATCAATCCACATGTGCCCATACACATCCATCCACACGTGCGCTTCCGCACACATGCATCCACATGTGCCCATCCACATGAATTGTTTGGGAAACCCGCACGCATCTGCGCGTGCCCACACGCACGCATCTACGCGTGCCCACACACACGCATCTACGCATGCCCGTACACACGCACGCGTTACCGTACACACGCACGCATCTACGCATGCCCGTACACACGCACGTATCTACGCGTGCCCATACAATCACGCACACATCTACGTGTGCCCATACACACATGCACACACGCACCCATACACACAACATATATACATCCACATGTGCCTACAATCCACATGTGCCCATACACATCCATCCACACGTGCGCTTCCGCGCGCATGCATCCACATGTGCCCATCCACATGAATTGTTTGGGGAATTCAGATAAAAGTAACCAAGCATAAATGCTAAACATTGTAATTCCCATTAACAAGTAATTACTATCTATGATTTACTACAGTATTTTATATAGCTTATAATGTCACAGGATAAAGAGCTCTATTGACATCATATAATTCCCAATACAGCATATTCTGCACAGTATGAGACCATAATAGGGAGGGGCGCCCTGCAATGTGTCGGGAGAGACAGGCTCCCCCGCTAGCCAGACCCCGCTCCCCCATATAGAAAGCTTGTGCCAGCCTTTCTGCCCCAACTTTGCCATCCCCCCGCCCGGGTGGGCAACTTCCGCCCACGCACAGGACAAATCCAGAAGGAAGCGGCCGCCGAGAGGAGTCAGGCACCCACTTGCCATTGCCTCGAGCGCATCAGCGTGTCCCCACTGCACCGAAAGTTGAACTGCGGGGGCAGACCGTGAAGCGCCAATTTTGCCCGCCCTCCCCTTTCGCACCTATCTCCCGCCTAGGGCCGCAGCCATTGGGAGCGGCTGCACAAGCAGCGTGAACGGGTGGGCAGAAGGTGGAGGTGGGCCCCGTTTACCCGACAGCCTCATTGAACCACCGAGGGTTAAAGGTGAGGCGGCGCAGGCGCAGTAGGTACAAAGGGGGAACTCCTGCCCACTCCCATTTCCCGCCTCAGGACCGGTCGGGCCTAAAGCTCGGAGCACGCAAGTGCCTGTGCTCCCCCTGCGGGAGCACCACATGGACACCAGGGGAAGGGGGAGGCACACCAGTGGCTGTACCTCCGCTTACCGAGTGCGGCCGCCGGACTGCCACACACGAAGCGGGTAACCTGCCTGCCAGACCCCTTCTGCCCGCCAGACCCCTTCTGCCGCCAGAGACCAGCCCTCCCCGCCGGCAGCTGCTGCGGGGATCGGGGGTAAGATGAAGGGGGAGAGGGCTCTGCCCAGGACCACACCAGATCGGGGGCCAGTGAACCAACCCGTCAGACCCTTCTCCCTCCCGAGACCACCTCTCCCCACCAGGCAGCCGGGATGGAGGAAATTTACATTACCAGTATGGGGTCTGGGCAGGTCAACCGAATCACGAATCAATTGTCTGGCGGGCAGCAAAAAGGGGACGTGCTGCCCGCCAGCCTGGCCTTAAGTAGGCCTTCTGGGAACTCCTCCCCTGAGCTGGGGAGGGAGGTGTGGGGGCGGGCCAACGAGGGGAAGGCCAGACCCCCCTGGTCATGAAGCCCCCCGCCTATGGCTAGGGAGGCCGCTATACAGTTCTAGCAACGTGATATACCACAAAGTATTGACTATATGGTTAATGGTTACACTACAGTGTAAACCATGGGTGCACAACTCCAGTCCTCATGGGCCACATACAGGCCAGGATTTAAGGCTATCCCTGCTATAGCACAGGTGGCTCAATCAGTGCTCAGTTATTTTGATTAAGCCACCTGTGCTGAAACAGGGATATGCTTATAACCTGTCCTGATGTGGCCCTTGAGGACTGGAGTTGTGCACCCCTGGTGTAGACTGATATGGGTTTAGCCCTCAAAGACACCAATAACAGGCATACATGCCACACTGATCAGGTGGGAGAGTACTTAACTTTGTTTCCACTTTGTTTGGGGAGGTGGTAGTACAGTTTGATGTATATAGAAGAAAGAGAAAACATAGCACAATAACGTATAAAACTTTATTTAAAAAAATATAACATAGACTGTTAGAATCACACTCACGAATTCCAACGTAAAAATGTGCAGTTGTTTACTTTATGCCATCACCAGCTTTGACCCTCCTGTTTGCATGTGGGGTGCCTCTGATGTTGTATTCTGTGCCTCTGTGTCTCCTCAGCTGTTATAGCTTGCCTCAACTCCGTGTCCTTGTCTGTACGTGGTAACGTGATAACGTCAGCGCATAGTCACGTGTTGTTGCTTGCTGTGTTGCGGTCTGCATCCTCAGCTTTTCCACTCCGTAGGTCCAACTCTGATCAGCTTCTATGCTGTCTCCAATCGCCAGTATGCTGTGTTCTGGTCCATTGCTTACAATCTCGCGCATGTGCAGTACACCCTACGCGTGTCACAAATCTGAGTTCGCTTCATCAGAGGTATTATTTGAATGTCTATTAAAAACCTTTGTTGTCTTTTCCTGATAAACCAGAGATTTTATGAAGTCATGCTGGAAGCAGAATTGTTAGGAAAACCATAGCAAATAGAGCTGGTGATACACTTTCTTCATTCTTTGATTATAGAGATTTGTTGTTGAGGTATTTTGGCCCAGATTCACTAGACTCCATTAGCCATTTTAATGTAAAATTAACGTCAGTTAACACCTGTTAATCATAACATAGTATTCACTAAAGCAAATAACATGACCAGGTAAAAAGCATGACGTTATATTTAGAGACCGTTATTCAACATTACAGGATAATTAGCTTGTTACGGCCTATAAGATATTCATCCCATAATTACCAAGCACAGTTATGGTTAGTGCTGGGAAACAATTATACATGTGTAGCTGTGGCATTATTCCCATTCTGAGCTTGAAAATGGGATTCTGATAGAGAGGCGTAAAGGGAAAAGGAGAGGGGTAGAGGGAGAGGTGTAGAGGGAATGGTACAGTATAGAGGGAGAAGGGTAAATGGAGAGGGTTAGAGGGAGAGTGGTAGAGGGAGAGAGGAAGAGGGAGCGATGATGAGAAAAAACTCCTCCTTCTCTCAGTTCTCTCCCCTCCTCTCCAGAAAAAAATCAATTTAAGTGTCTGGGTCGGAGTAACACCAAGATTCAAGTAACTTTATGCTAAATAATGTGATGCTAATCCGATGCTAATTAATTAAATTATACCCATTATTGTTGCATATCTCATTACCATAGTGAATTTAGCAAATCCCTAAGTTAAAAAAAACTATATTTTCGTTTGTATTTACGCTGTAAGGAAAGAATCTGCACTAATAGGCTGGTGCAGCATGACCTGATGTTCTTCCCCCTCCCTCCAACACTTTTAAAGTGAGGCTAAGGGCTAAATTCTATCTGCAGAGTATACTCATGCAGTACTTTATAATAGGATAGTCAGGAGACATAATGAGAGCGCCTGTCTCCAGAAGAGCATAAATTCAAAAGGGCAGATCCACAAAGCTCAGTTAGCCTATTTAACAGAACGTTAATGTTCTGTCCTACTGTAGGCTTCCTGGGGCTCGGTAAGATTTGGCAGGCAGGCAAACTCATCTCTTTTTTCATGAAAAATAGAATCCTCCTAGAATTTTTGATAAACTTTATTTATGAGCACAAACAGAAATGAATAGAAAACTTTGGTAATGCATAATTTAGGAAAAGGTGAAAAAAAACCATACTATGACAGGAAGGGCAGTTTTGGGAGACCACTTAGCTGCAGAGGCAAGCTTGCACATTGCCCAAGCAGGAAACAGACCAGGAATTTACCAAGTGCTAGGGAGGGAGGATCTGTTACGCCGGAGTAGCCCGCAGACCAGACCTGTCCCTAGAACTGAGGTGGCAGGTACTAATACACACACCGAGAGAGCGAGGGACGTATCCGGGTTGTGGTATTAGATGGTGCCAGGCCAGATGGGGAGTATTGCGTGAATACTTGCCGGTACCGTTTTTTCCAGAAGAATGGTCGTTGCCGTTGCCGAGATCAGGGGTAGGAGAAGTATGGAAGGATCGAGCTGAGAGCCGTGGTTGGAGGGAGCCAGAAGGTACGTAAAAGGAACAATCCGAAGTTGAGAGCCAAAGGGGGAAGTCTGCCAAGCCGCATCAAAACCGAGAGAATTAAAGAACAAGCACTGTGAAACACCCATACAAAAACTATGACGAGCGAGGAAGCACAGGACAGAGAGGGTATATAAAGCTGTAACAGTCAACCAGGAGATGGGGTGTGCCTGGAGGAGCCCAGGGAGCTTCAGTGCATTAGCTGCTGTTCTTAGAGCCCAGGTGACAGTCAGCAAGAGCCAGATTGTAACTGTGTGGTGTTAGGGGGCGGAGCCTGAGCGGGGATAAGTTCAGGGGCTGTTGTGTGTGCGCTGTAAGTCCGACGTGCGCATGAGAGGAAGCAACGTGGGGTGCACGCGGAGCAGCAATTCCACGCCGACGGCTGCGGCGTAGAGCATAGAGGAAGTACCTCGTGGAGCGTCCCACCATGCCGAGGGGTAAGTGATGCAGCTGAAGGGGGCTTGCGTGGTTGTAGAGGAAGGGTATGAGCAGTGTAAGGAGAGAGCCGTGAGCTCTGCCTGTGGCGCTGTGTGCTCACATTCCTAACAGGATCATACCAAATTCCAGAGGCCCGGGAAGGGTAGTTTCTGAGACAATAGACTGAATGACAATTACAGTACACTTAACATACTGTAGTGCCCACGGTTATTCTAACACAAACCAGTGGCAATCGCCAAAAAGACCCAGGTACATTACATGCTGGATACATGCCTTAAACTTGCCTTAAACTTGACCCAGCATTTCTGCATTGATTAATGGCCCATCAGATTAACAGCGGGGGTCCCTGGCAGTCCCATTCAAATGGAATGGGACTGCCAGGGACCCCTGCTATGTTAATCCTATGGGTCATTAGTAAATACAGAAATGCCTTAAACTTGCCTTAAACTAGCCAGGTTACACCCAGCACATACCCATAATGTAACCGGTCTAGTTTAAGGCAAGCTTTAGAATACTCGTGGTCTCGTCTGTACTATAAAATAAGCTATTGTAAAGGTAACTGAGAAACAACAGGAGAAATATAGAGCTGAAGACAGAAAGTTAACCTAAATTAATGTTAGGTTAAATATAATTCCTATGCACTAAAGCAAATAACGTAACATTAACCCAGTGCTTCTCCTTAAATAACGAATGATTATTGTTTATTCTGGTCATTTGTGCTAATGATTTGCTAACGAGGTCTTCCCCCTAACATCCCATATGCACTAGGCGGTTCATGTTAACTGACATTATTTAGGTCATAGTTAAAGGTGGCGTTATGGGTTTGGAGGAAGAGAGGTGTGGTGTGAGTCATTTAAATATATTTTGTATATTTTATTAGCATATCTCCTAGGTATCTATGGTGTGATCCTCTTTGATCACGTGTTTTTCCATATGTTATCTGGAGAGAGGTTTGAGGAGATATACATTAGCTGTGTGAATACCAGTTAAACTCAGTGAAAGTTATGTCCGTTGTCTATTTAGGTAACATTTTTGCATTTGCCCCCAAGTGGTAAGTAGGGAGACCTTATAGAGACAGTTGGAGGGTTACTGTATATGGTAAGTTCATAAGCAAGGGGTCTTTATGGTAAGTATATATGACATAAGTACTTTGGAGTAACTCAAATGCTTCTTTAAAGAACTGAGTTTAAAGATGGACCATAAAAGTGGAGAGAGAGGTCCTTGTCTGTAACGCTCGGCCTGCCCACAAGCCAGACGAGACCCCAGGACTGAGGTGGAAAGGAGTAATACCACACACCTAGCAGTAAACGGGGGCACGGCCAGAGTGTGGAAGTGGCGTAGGTGGTCCGGCTAACAAAAATGGAATGGGTACCGTACTTGCCAACTCCAGCGTAGAAAAGTAAAATCCATAAGCCAATGGTTGTAGGATGGAGAGAGCAGTGTAGTAGAGTGTCCGTAAGCCTTGGTCGTGGAGTGGAGAGAGCAGCGTAGTAGAGTGTCCAAGGGATATAGAAGTCTGCAGGGTAGTAATGTCCAAAGCCAGATCCAAGGGTTCCAGAGAGTAGCTTAGTAGAAGTCCAAAGCCAAAGGTCGATATCCATGGAGGTCAGCAGTATATCCAGGGACAGGAGTAGGAACTGAAAGACAAGGGGGCCAGGCAACAGCAGACAGCACCAAGGTACAGAAGCTATGCAGAGCAAGGAGGTAATGGTGAGGGGAGACTAAATAGGGGTCTGGGACCTATCAGAGGAAAGGGAGGGACGGAGGTGCAGCCCGAGGGAGGACCTGATAGAGGAGGAGTGCCTGGGAGGCTGGGACCTATTAGAGTGAGGGGAGGAAGGGAGGAGCAGCTTAAGGGAGGACCTGGAAGGGTAGAAGTACCTGGGAGGCTGGGACCTATCAGTGCAAGGGGAGGAGCGGAGGATCGGCACGAGGGAGGACCTGGAAGGGTAGAAGTTCCTGGGAGGCTGGGTCCTGCGAGGGGAGGAGCGGAGGAGCGGCCCGGGGAAGGATCCAATAGGAGTGAGGTGCCTGGGGGATGGAGTTGCTGGAGCAGGGGCAGAGAAGCGCACGCACAGCTGCAGAGGAGGTGGAGTCAGGTGCACGGCGCCAGCAAAGAGCAGTCTGGGTCCGCGCGCACCCCAGAAGTGTGGGAGCGGCCGTGGAGGGGGCCGTGAGGAGTGGGGCACGCTGCCAGGGAGCCTGGGTGGCACGGAAACAAGGTAGGGAAGCGATGGAAGTGGGTATACCCGCAGCGCAGATCCTTACAGTACCCCCCCCTCGAGGGTCGGAGCCTGAACGAACCATCCAAGGTCTGAGGGGAAACTAAATAGGTGGCTGGGACCTATCAGAGGAAGGGGAGGGATGGAGGAGCGGCCCGAGGGAGGACCTGATAGAGGAGGAGTGCCTGGGAGGCTGGGACCTATTAGAGTGAGGGGAGGAAGGGAGGAGCGGCTTAAGGGAGGACCTGGAAGGGTAGAAGTGCCTGGGAGGCTGGGACCAGTGAGGGGAGGAGCGGAGGAGCTGACCGGGGAAAGATCCGATAGGAGATAGGTGCCTGGGGGGTGGAGCTGCTGGAGCAGGGGCAGAGAAGCGCGCCATATGCGCGCAGCCGCAGAGGAAGTGGAGTCCGGCGCACGGCACCAGCAAATAGCAGCCTGGGTCCACGCGTACCCATAAGGGTGACACGCGCGACCCGGAAGTGCGGGAGCGGCCGTGGAGGGGGCCGTGAGGAGTGAGGCATGCCGCCTGGGAGCCTGGGCAGCAGCACAGAGACCAGGTAGGGAAGCGCTAGAAGCGGGTATACCCGCAGCGCGGATCCTTACTTTGTCACACATTGAGGGGTGGGGAAGTAAGTGAGAGGTTTGAGGCATGAGAAGAAGCAAGAAGGTCTATAGCGAGAAATTAGGGCTGAGATGTAAGGAAGGAAGATGAGTGTATAGCCTTAAAAGAATAGGATAATTTAATTAAATCAGGACACAAGTAGGATTTCAACAGAAGAAATGCTGAGACAGATTTAGGAGAGAGTGCAATTATTCTAGCAGCAGCATTTAAGAAACAGGTGAGAGGCAGGAAAGCCGGACAGTAAAAGGTTACAATAGTAAAGACAGAAGAGAATGAGGGCATGTGTTAGAGTTTTATCAGTAGACAATAGAGGAAAGTGTATATGTGTGTAATGTTACAGTGGAAACATATACAGGTTTTAGCAACAGTGTGAATGTGAGAGGATAATGTGAGGGGGTCAAATGTGACACCTAGGCAATGTGCTTTGATACTGGATGTATGATAGTGCTGCCAAAAAGTAATGGAAAAGGGAGGATTAGGGCCAGGCTTGAGAGGAAGTATGAGGACATGTTAAGTTTGAGTCAGCAGAGGACCATCCAGGTTGATATAGCTGAAAGACATTCGTAGACCTTGGTCTGGACAGAAGGTGTAACATGAGGGGTTAAAATGTAAATGTGTGTGCTGTAAGCATATTGGTGATATTTGAGCGCAAAATATGTAATAAGGTCGCCTAGAGATAGTACAGATGCAGCGGTCATTATCCGAACATTTCACGGGTTGTATTCCTTAGCATACCCGGTCACGGTGCGTGATTTCTTGAATTTTTCCCGTGTTAAGATGCGAGTTTACTAGTGTTTTCATCAAGTGCAGAAAATTGCATTTTAGCGTTGTCTGCAATACCGTCGAAGATTAAGTTCATATACAGTTTATGGGAAAGTTTTTTCTGAGGCCCCTTAGCTTTTAGCCATACAAAAATTCTCGAACTGTAGAAGATTTAAAATATGAACGAACACAACAAAAAGTATTTTTAATGAATTAAATGTTTTATTTGTACACGATAATAAAGTTAAAACGAATAATATGAAAATACAACGTCACACTCCTTCCGAATGTAAAATGTATATTCCGCACATGCGTTTATGTTAAATTGGAACCCTGTTGAAACGCATATGTGTGTAATCACATTTCTGCGCATACGTGTCATTATGTAGCCTTGTTCAAAATGACATTACTGTACAGTAAGATACAGTAAGTTTCGTCACTGTACTTTAAGTGTATCTAAACAGTAAATCAAACATATTTTAAAGATTTTTATAGTATATGTCAAAGATATATTTACAGTAGATACAGTATATTTAAATGACATCTGTACTTTATTTATAGTACTACTGTAAGTTTATTTAAGCACTAAAACAACTTAATTTCAAGATTTATATATATGATATGTCAGATATTTATATATATTTAAATACCTTTACAACTTTATATAACAGTACTGTAGTGCCGACGAGTATTCTAAAACAAATCTGGGGCAATCACCAACAAGACCCAGGTACATGCTGGGTACATTCTGGGTACATGCTGCAACATTTCAGTGACATTTCTGCAGACAGACTAATGGCCCATCGGATTAACAGCGGGGTCCCTGGCAGTCCCATTCAAATTGAATGGGACTGCCAGCGACCCCTGCTGTGTTAATACGATGGGCCATTAGTCTCTGCAGAAATGTCACTGAAATGTTGTAGCATGTACCCAGCATGTACCTGGATCTTGTTGGTGATAGCACCAGATTTTCCAAGGCAAGTTTTAGAATACTCGTCGGCGCACCTGTATGTGCAGTATGTACAGTATAGTGCTACTGTAAGTGTAAGCACATCTAAACAGTAAATGCCCATTATTTGCAAGATGTTAATACTGCTTATACTGTATACAGTACTGTACAGTATATCAATTAGATATGTATACAGTATACAGTACTGTGTATTTAAATGCCTTTAGTACTTTATGTATAGTACTACTGTAAGGGTCTAAACAGTAAAATCATACAGTAAACACACCAAAATGTATATTTATTTATTTATAAAATATTTTACCAGGAAGTAATACATTGAGAGTTACCTCTCGTTTTCAAGTATGTCCTGGGCACAGAGTTAAGACAAATAATACATGGTTACAAATACAGTTACATAAATGAACAGGGTATACATTATATACAAGACATTGCATGCAGAGTTAAAAAAAACATATATTATGGGCATATGAAACAGTTACAGACCAGATTAAAATGTGAGACAGCCTTAGATTTGAAAGAACTTAAACTGGTGGTGGATGTGAGAGTCTCTGGTAGGTTGTTCGAGTTTTGGGGTGCTCGGTAAGAGAAGGAGGAATGGCCGGATACTTTGTTGAGCCTTGGGACCATGAACAGTCTTTTGGAGTCTGATCTCAGGTGATAAGTGCTGCATGTGGTAGGGGTGAGGAGCTTGTTCAGATAGCTGGGTAGCTTGCCCATAAAGAATTTAAAGGCAAGACAGGAAAGGTGAACTTTGCGCCTAGACTCTAGTGATGACCATAGAGAAAAGAGAAAACTGGCGCACAGTCCAATGAAGTGGGTCCCAGGATAACAAAAATAAATATTTATTGATGTGAAAACATCATGTTTTCACATCAATAAATATTTATTTTTGTTATCATGGGACCCACTTCATTGGACTGTGCACCAGTTTCCTCTTTTCTCTGCAGCTATCCATATCTACTTGGCTGCACGTCTACCAGGGACCAGTGCATATGTAGTACTTTTAACATTTTGAGGGGGACCATCCCCATTGGATTTTTATGGGGGTTTATTGCTTGCCCCTACCTCAGGGATCTTTTGGCTCCACAGAGGATGTTATGTCTTATTAGACTGAGTTCTTTTCTCCATCATTTGTGTGATCAAACACTGGAGTGCAGTTGTCACTACAAATTTTACATGGATATCTTTCAGTGATAAGTGCTCGTGTTTATTTAAGATCAAGAGACAATATTCATTCAACAAATTGAGTGGGTCCCAGGTTACAAAAAAAAGATGTTTTCACATCAATAAATATTTATTTTTGTTATCCTGGGACCCACTTCATTGGACTGTGCGCCAGTTTCCTCTTTTCTCTACAGCTATCCATATCTACTTGGCTGCACGTCTACCAGGAATCCAAAGGACCAGTGCAATATGTAAGTACTTTTAACATTTTGAGGGGGACCATCCCCATTGGATGTATTATGGGGGTTTATTGCTTGCCCCTACCTCAGGGATCTTTTGGCTCCACAGAGGATGTTATGTCTTATTAGACTGAGTTCTTTTCTCCATCATTTGTGTGATCAAACACTGGAGTGCAGTTGTCACTACAAATTCTAGTGATGACCAATCTAGTTCTTTGAGCATTTCGCAATGATGTGTGTTGTGGTTGCATTGGAGAACAAAACGACAAATTGAATTGTAGAGGGTGTCAAGTTTGCTAAGGTGGGTTTAAGGTGCCGAGCCATATACTATTTCTCCATAGTCAATAATTGGCATTAGCATCTGCTGTGCGATACGCTTTCTGACCAGGAGACTTAGGGAGGATTTGTTCCTGTAAAGTACCCCTAGTTTGGAATAGGTCTTGGTTGCCAGGGTATCAATGTGCATTCTGAATGTTAAGTGGGAGTCAAACCATAAGCCCAGGTATTTAAAACTAGTGACAGGGGTTAGGGTGGTGTTAGCGTTGGTTCTAATCAGGAGCTCAGTCGCTGGAAGCTTTAAAAATTTAGTCTTGGTCCCAAATACCATTGTTACAGTCTTGTCAGTGTTTAAAAACAGTTTGTTTTGGGAAATCCAGTTTTCAGGTCTCAAAAAGTCAGACTGAAGTATGTGTTCAAGTTCAGAGAGGCTGTGGCTTTGTGTATATAGGATTGTGTCATCTGCATACATGTGTATTGAGGCTTCCTTACAAGCTGTGGGAAGATCATTAATGAACACCCCAGAACAGAGCCTTGCGCGACACCACAGGTGATATCCAGGGGGTTGGAGTTAGAGCCTGAGATGGACACATGTTGGGATCTTCCTGATAGGTAGGACTGAAACCAGTTTAAAGCATGCTTCCCTATTTCAGAGCTCTGGAGTTTGTTCAGCAGGATAGCAGTTTTGAATTGGCTAGGGAAATTTGTCTTGGTATAGTAATCGCTTAATTGGGAGTGGACACATTTTTCCATGACTTTGGATAGAATTGGGAGAAGTGAGATTGGCCTGTAGTTTGAGACAATGTTTTTGTCCCCACTTTTGAATATTGGGACAACTCTGGCAGTTTTCCAGGTCTTATGGATATGGCCTGCAGACAGGATAGAGTTGACTATGGAAGCAATTGGTTTGGGAATGGCTGGGGCACCAAGTCGTAGGAACCTAGATTGTAGTAAGTCAGGTCTGCATTGGCTGCTTAGTTTTAGTTTGAGGAGCGCTTGTGTAATCTCCTCTTCAGATACTGGGCCAAATTGTAAATTGTGGGCAGTGTTGGGAGGGGGTGGGGCTATGTGGGTACTCCCAGGATGAGATTCAGGTTTGTGGTTTGGTCTGCGTTTCACTAATAAGTTAGTGGCACACCCCACAAAGTAATCATTGAATGCATTTGCAATGTCAGTGGTGTTTGTCAGAGTAATATCCCCCTTAGTGATATTACTTGGTTGTTGATGGTTAGGAGGCTGGAATATATTGTTGATCACCTTCCAGAAGTTAGCTGGGTTTGATGTATTCTGTTGGAGATTGTCAGAGTAATATTGTGCTTTTGCATGCCTTGTTTGCCTTGTGCACATGTTCCGCAGGCATCTGTAGTGATTCAGAACCTTGGTAGTGCCAGTTACTTAGTAGCTTTTCCACAAGGCATCCCTGAACTGGTAGAGTGCAATAAGGTCAGTTGTAACCCATGGAAGGTGGGCTCCCCATACCCTTATTTTGCGTAGTAGAGCATGGGTATCACAGAGTTATAAGAACTCGGATTGGAAATAGTCAAGCGCAGAATCAGGGTCGGGAATTAAATCGATTCTGTGCCAGGGGCAGTTGGTAAGGTCATCCATAAACTGTTGTGGGTTAAAGTTTTTAAATGTTCTAGTGAGGAGAACTTTAGGGCTTAATTGGAGCGGTTTAATTTTCCT
The DNA here is from genome assembly GCA_036426205.1 of Ascaphus truei. Lineage (NCBI taxonomy): Eukaryota > Metazoa > Chordata > Amphibia > Anura > Ascaphidae > Ascaphus > Ascaphus truei. The sequence continues at coordinate 12,037 of WSYH01005282.1, read as the reverse complement.
TACACAGTACACTATTGCATGGTCACTGAAAATGTCAGGAAGGATGCCAGGGATTAGATTCTGCTGGGGTTTGAGGAGAGAATCCAGTCTAGCAAGGAATGGTTATGAGATTTCAGGTTTGTCCGTGTGGGTTGGGAAATGAGTTGTGATAGGTTAAGTGACTTGAGTTGTATCTGGATTTTGTGGTTTCTAGGGTCAAGCCAATTGAAGTTGAAATCCCCAAGAACTATCAGGTCACTCTTCTCATTCAGAGAGGAAATGGAGCCTAGAAACTGGGTGATATCAGTCAGGGGTTGTAGAGGGGCTTTAGGGGGGCAGTAGATGCCAGCAAGCAAGATGGGCTTAGAAAAGGGGAGGCAGATTTTGCCAACTAGCATTTCAAAAGAGGGTGGGCTTGGGGGGCAGTTTAACAGTGTGAATTGTAAGGTGTCTGCAATATAAAATAACACCCCTCCTCCTCTCTTTGACCTATCTCTCCTAAAATGGAGTATCCCTGAATGGCGATATTTGCATCAGGTGTTTTAGGGGTTAGCATGTTTCTGTAACAACGATGGCTTTGGGTTTATGCATAAGGCACCATGCCCTTAGTTCGTCCAGTTTGGGCAGCAGGCTCTGGATATTTATATGGGTGACAGATAGCCCTTTTTGGAATTTAAATGTGGAATTCTCAGGGGTATGGAACAGAGCTGAAATAGGAGGACCTGGGTTAGGTTCAATATCACCTGCTAAAGAGAGTAATAGTATGAGTAGAAATGTGGGTAGTTGTTTGCAAGTTGTAAATTTGTGGTGTTTGCCATTAGAGGGATAAGTGGTTGTTGTGCTGGTTTTTAGAGTTCAGGGTGTATGGTGATGTTGGGTGTGGGCCAGGATGGAGGAGTTTGTACTGTATAGAGGGAGTAACATCTCCATGAGGCCAGGAGAAAGAAAAAGTTAAGATGCAAAGCAGATTCATTATGCCAGAGGTAGACAGTGCTGCATGGAGCTGTTGTGAGCAAAGTGAGTGTGTGCAGACTAAACAGCAGGGGTGTGCCTGTTACTTGTCAAATGTTTTGCTGCATTGCAATGCTAGAGTCAATTCAGGGTTTCAGTGGGCTGAGTGGGTTTGGGAGGTATTTTTTGCAGTCAGTTTTGGGAAAGGCTGCAGTGAAATAAGTTGTAACGGGGTGGGGGGTTAAAATATGCAGAGATATGTAACTGTCATGTGCTCCTAAAATATGTATGGTTAAAATATGCAGGTTAACAAGCATGGGATGAAAGTTTGGTCATATAAGCTCACTGTTTGTTGCCTTGAGTAAAAGAGTTTGCAAAAAGATGCAGTCCCCAGTCACCTGTAGTCAAACTATAGTCTAACTATATCTTGTCACTTAAAATTATCACTTTTAATATATCACTCTTAAGATGCCAATACTAAAAGAATGAAACATTTTGTTTGTACAGGATAATAAAGGAAACAAGAAATAATACAAGAATACAAAGTCGCCTATTCTTCAAAATGTACAATCTTGTCTTTATCTTTTTCACAATGGCTGGTGCTTCTTGGACATCTTTGTCTGTAAAGAAAGAGACAATATTATATATTTACAATCGCACCAAACATTATCCAGATTTTTTGGTGGTTAGGTAGAAAGGGCATGACATGGGGAGCCATACATTATGACTACAGTACATTGTGACTACTGAACACATGAAAAAACTACATTATTAAACCATGACGCCAGTACAGTCCATTGTTAAACAGTATCATATAGTTTTTGAGGAGGGTTGAGGAGACAAAGCATGCATGGCATGGCCTACAGCATTTTACAGTAGGACAAGAGGTTTTAAAGTACATTAGGTTTTGGGGGGTTTGGGGGGAAGGGACATGGCATGCATGGATTTGAACACTGTCTCACCTGGCAGTATTGCTGGGAGAGTTTCCTGCACCGTGGGAAGGAGGGTGGGGGGTTTGGAGGAGGGGGGGGGGGGGGTTCTGCACGTTGTCTTTGCCCAGCTCCAGACATGCAAAAAAGAAAATAAGCATTAAAACAATTAAATAATTTTAACAAATCAACTGTTTTTTTAAGATTAAAAACATTGGCAGTGCATCTGTATTTGTAAATACATTTATAACAGTATGCCTCAAAAGGCTATTGATGCTGTCTCTCACGGTTTTCATAAGAAGACTTGTAGCTTTAAAATTGCACTTCACTTCCTCCATAATTGTTGTCCTTAAATCTGCTGGAAGAGCCTTCTTGTACTTATTGCCTTCATAATTGAAATTTTGGGTCCCCTCACTGTACAGTTCAAAACTGACGTGGTGTTTAAATATTAAATGTGCATATTTCTGAGGTAGACCAGCAGATGTGATCTTGTATTTCTCCCAGACGCTCTGGTGCAGGTCTCTCAGGGTGATGTCTGGGAGCTGTACAATTGTGAGGAATCCGCTCCTGGGTTTTGGCCTGAACTCATCCTTGCATAGCTGTGGAGTTTCCAGACAACCCCTCCTTGCTGCTGCAATCAAGAACCACCTGTTCTGGACTCACTCTGCAGTCTCATTCATGCTGTTTGCTATGCAGCTCTGTCCCTATTGGCTGCCCATGCTATTTAGGGTTAGTCCTTCCCCCCAAGAAGTGGCTAAGCATAATCCAAGTCTGTTTGGATGTAATGGTGCTTGCTACACGCACGCCTGTCTGGCCATTCTGTTCCTGTGTGAAGCACTGGTTCCCCAGTGCTAAGCTTCTAGTTAATCTGGCCTGCTGCATATTTCCCTTGCAGAGGCCTTCATGCTGTCCTACCCCTGTCCTCCTTACAGGGGCCCCTTTCCTATGCTGAAGCTGCTCCGCTGAAGTTCCTGCTTTCCTTGCTGAAGCATCCTGCTGAAGATTTCCTGATGACTACTCTAACTTGTGACCGCGACCATCGCTCCTATGCCGCCTGCCTTGACCCCAGCCTGGATAACGTTAACGCTGCTTTCTCCAACCGTGAACCAGCTATGTCTGACCACGGAATCTGCACTTCGGACCTGACTCCGTGGCCTAAGGTCGGTGTATATACATCCCCACCTCAGCCCCGCGGTCTGGTACCAGTTTGTGGCAAGCACGATTGTTACAACAATCTTGGATGCTGGAGCGGGTGTGCTTCTGGCAGTGGGCGTGGGTAGATGGTCGGTGAGGATGCTGTCCTCATGTCGTGGCCTAGCACTTACCGGGCTTGTCATCTCCTCCAACAGAAGGGTATACATGTATTCTGGAGACAGAGGGGGTGAGCATGGGGGGGGCGTGGTGTGCTTGGTGTTGGCACCGTGATGATCTTATCCAGGGATTGAGAGGGTGCATGGGTGGGGTGTGTAAGCGGTTCCTCCATGGGAGAAAAAGGTGCCTCCAGACCCCCCTCTTTCTCCTGCATAGGACATACTGGGGCAGGGACTCGATTCAAAGAATAGAGTCCTGCGATGTTCCTCTCAATCTTATCCAGACAAATCCACATGCACCTATTCATATTCACCATGGTCTCCAAAAGACGATCCATCTTTGCCTCCGTTCAGTCCCTGTATTGCTCTGTTGAGTTGTCAGTGATATCGATACCACTGAAAAAACCAGCATGCGGGTGACCGATCTGGATCTGGTGCAAGGAGTGCTGGTGTCACCTGGACAACATGTGCGTGACTGGGTGGTGGTGGAGGTGAGCTGGGGGCTTCGGGACTTACATTGGCATTGCTGGGTGCTGGAGCAGGTGATCTGGGGGTTTACGGAAGAGCATGGTGGACAAAGGGCCAGAGCGGGCGGATGTTTTGGAATCGGTGGTGGTGGGCGATGGAAGTGAAGAGTCCGGGACATTTGATTCTGCTTCGGTGGGCACAGGGGCACTTCTGGTGTCCATCCAAACAAGTTGATCCTTGTGGATTTTGGGCATTTTCTTCTTCACATAATAAGGGCTAGGGTGCGTTGCCTTGGGAGCCTTCAGAACCTTCGGGATCTTTTCTCTAGGCACCTTTGGCTTGAAACCAGCTTCCTACTTTTGCTTTCTCGTGGTCAACACAGCAGAAGAAAGCAGGTTCAGATATAGATCAGTGTGTTGGAGGCTATGCATTTTGTGTCACCTTTTATGCACTTTGTCCCTATTGGAATTTTTGAGCGGGCATGGACACAAGCTGCAGGTGTTAAAAGTGGGCGTACTGTGTACATTACTTAACTTGTCAAGCGAGGTCCATTACATTATAAATACGTCATCACTTCCATTGATTCAATGCACATTGAATATACAACAAATGTACATTCCTCTGTGCTTGATTTATTTTCTAAAGCAGCGATGCCGAAGAAAATTATTTCAAAGGATCTCAGCATGAGAATACAGGACATGTATAAGAAAGGATACAGAATTTTACAGATCAAACGCTGGTTACTGAATTCGGGCCTCGATTTAGACTCGATTTAGAAAAAAAGCACTGTCAGCTATCATGCTCATGGTCAGGCATAAAGTGTAAGCGGAGTCCCCCAGTCACAACAGAGTATGTATTTTTGAACTGTTGTGAATTGTTGTAAAATACAATAAAAGTTATGTCTTCCTTCATACTGTACCATGTGTGTGTGATATTTCCATAAACAGTATGATACTGTAAGCAGACCAAACCTACCAAAAGTTGAAGGTATTGAATAGAATTCCTGCACCCCCCAAAACAAATGACAGTATTCCACCTCATAAAGAAATGAAAATGTTTTTCTTAAAATCACTCATATATTAAAGCCTGCTTGTGAAAATAAATTACGACTTCGGTTTTTTTGGACTTGAAAATCCCATTGGCAGTGAAGCCATTCTAGACAATTTACTGTAGAATGCAGGACTTCACTGTCATGCAAATGCACGTGAAACCAGGCCAAGAACAAAAGGCTAAAACATAATGTTTTTTTCTTGTTTCAGATCTCATGGCCCGGGGGAGTGAAGGTGTTGATAAGGAGCCGGTTACCTTTTGCTTGGTTTACAGAGGGAGGTGTGGGGAAAGGCACAACTACATTAATTGTTTAATCTTTGTGTGATTCTGGGTTGACTGCAGGATTACTCTTGAAAGAAATCATTTGAACTGTTGTAAAATATAATAAAAGGTACTGTATGACCCCAAGTGGAAGGTATTGAATAGAATTCCCCCTCCCCCTTAGATTTCCTTAAAATCCCTCATTTATTAAACTTATTTGACTTAATTTTATTTTTGTGGACTTGAAAATCCCATTGGCAGTGAAGGTATTGAGTAGAATGACCCCCCCCCCCCCCCCCCCCAACTTCATTAATAATTTGTTTTTAAAAATTCTGGGTTTCTTGCCTGAATAATTTATACCTGCAAAGCCCAATTATATATTGCTAAAATAATAATGTTGTGATTTGAACAATGTTGTAATTGAGGAAATATTTTTAAAAAAGCATTACATAAAGTAATTGTTCAATTTATGAATCCATTCACAAAAAAAAAAAAGGATTTGCCTTCCTTTTTTTTTGTCTCGACTGGAAATTTACATTGACAGTGAAGTCATTCTAGCTATATTACAGGGCAGGTCTTCTTATCAGCATGCAAGACCCGAAGCATACGTAATCTGTCTTTCTGTGTGAATGTCGTGGATCGGCCGGGGAGGTGTTGATAATGAGTTAAATGCCTTGTCCTTCGCGTTGTGGGGGGCATGGGGAAGGTTCAACTAAAAGGTTTCATCTTTGTGTACATAATGCTGTGATGAGCGTGCAGGATTACAGTTGAAAGAAATCACTTGAAATGTTGTAAAATATAAACAAAATGTTTCAGGCCCTGAAGAGTCATAGAGAAATAAAAACATAGTGATTTTATACATGTAAAAATTGATTAAGTATTAAAACCAGGAAATGTAAATTTCCATACCAGCAGACAAATAATGAAACCGTCTTAGACTTTTAGATAGCTACTGTAGTCCCGTGCCCTTAGCTTGCTGAAGGTGGGGGGGAGGTGAGATGCAACTTAATTGGTCTGTCTTACAGTACTGCATGGCTGATCAAGAAAGGATTTGAAAACAACTGTTTGACTGTTTGCAAATGTAGTTATTTCTAAATCTTTAAATTGATTAAATATGAAAAAAATGCATCACAATATTTTCCATTAACCATGAAGTGGAATAAAATGAATAAACATCTCGGTGTGAAAATGTATTAAAGCTTATGACATGTAATTGAATCATAGTGCACAGTGTGTTGTCCAAAAAAATACTGTAGTGTGGCAAAGTGTTAAATGTGTGAAGCTAGTAATACTGACTGTATAAAAGTAAAAAAGTCAACATTTTGAAAAAAGATATTAGAGTTCCATCGAACTTCATCCTTATCTTTTGATGCTCGATTTCAAAGTTTTGTTTCTGAAAAATAAAATGCTATAAATTCCGGTAGTGCACATGCGTCAAGTCACGCTCAAGTGCGCATGTGTACAAGCATTGATGGGTATGGCAGGCATACAGTTCACTATACCAGGCTGGTCTCCTTTGTGCCTTACACCACTAACCCCTGATCGGCCCGGCGTCAAATGACGTGCAGTGTCATGTGACGTCACTGCCATATTAAATTTATGCTGGTTTACCATGACGATGCATTGCTGGAAGGGAAGGTACTGTAAGTTGATTATGGAGACTACGCTCATTCCCCCAGCATTTAATTTAAATGCCTGGGGGGAGAGCGTGGGACCTGTATAACTGATGCCCCCCCCCATAAAATCTAGCGCCCCTCAGGGGAATTAAACTTGATACTGTATAGTACATATTTACCTTCATTTACCTTCATTATAAACTTTGCCAACCGGGTGGAGATGAGCCAATGTCAGAGGTGTATTGTGCGTATAAGCTAGGGTCACTCATGTATCTGCATTATATTTATCTTCATTATATACGTTGCCAACTGGGTGTAGATGACCAATGTCAGGGGTATACAGCATTGTGGGTAACAGTCGGGATCACTCATGTAATCAATATTATAGTTGATAGGTGCCTGCTGAAGCTGGTATTCAGGCTGGGCCAGGTAGCAAGGATTGCTGCTCACCAGGTTTTCAGTCACGGTCATCCCGTTATTGCAATTGTATTGAGAAGCCAGTTTGGGAACACTGCAGGGTCGGGAAGTACCTGTAAGAATCTTAAATTGTTGAAACCCGACCTTTCTTCTTTTGCAAACACCATGAGCAAACATACTGGCAAAAGCTGGTAGCACAGACCAATATCCTCTTGTAAAGGTATCTTCCAGAGGAGGGGCTGTGCGAGAAAAGCAATCCTCATTAGTTAATGTTTGCCTTACCGAATGCTTCCAGCCACGTTGGTTCAGTAAAAATTTGAAGAATTAATATTTTTCAATCATATAGTCGTAAATCTCTGCTAAAGTCGCGTTCTTATCTGTTCCAGCATTAATTCCAGAAAATATGAGAAATGCGTAACTGCATTGTGGTTTGGTATAAGGACTTGACATGATGTCTATTCAACAAGCGCAGGGATAGCAATGTAGAAACACAGGTGTCAAGGGTTGATCTATGTCTTGAGTGGATCCTAGTGGCAGGAACAGCAGGGAGCGAGGTCGGGTCACAAGCAGAGGTCAGAGGCAGGCGGCAGTCAGCATGGTCGGGGTCACAAGCAGAGGACAGAGGCAGGCGGCAAATAGTGTGGTCAGGGTCACAAGCAGAAGTCGAAGGCAGGCAGCAGATAGCGTAGTCAGGGTCACAAGCAGAGGTCGGCATCGAGGAGACTGGAACAGGACAATAGCAATAGCAATAGCAACAGCAGTAAACACAGGAACCTAGCAGGAGCTGAGAAACCAGTTTAAACAGGCACTGAAAGACAGGAAGGGGGAGTTTATATAGGCAGGCTGAGAGGTAGAGCACAGGTGCAGGGGTGTCAGGTTTCAGGGTCTGGAATGCTCCTTGAGAGAGCTAGTAGAGCAGCAGCAATCCTGGTGGACAAGTATGGGTACTGCAGGCTTGAACAAGACAATGGGACAAGCATTGTGCATACTGTGAAGATTTTACTTATGAAACAACTAAATTTGATAACGTCTTACATGATCAAGGTCACATTACAATGGATGATTGTAGTGGCCACCCTTTTTATTTTGTTTTTAAACACCTGCAAATTGACTACACACAACTCACTGGTTGCTCTGTGCAACGGGATTCACTTTTGCCATCTGGCGGAAACACGCAGAACAGCACCTAAACAAATCACAGTAATCACGGAAAATCAACAACGGTAAACATGCATGTGATTGACAGCCTTCACGGAAGATTAATGAGGGTATGCTGTGTGGAAACGGCGCCAAGAAATTTTTGAATAATGGCCGCTGCATCTGTATATAGAGAGAAAATAGGTTCTAGGACAGAACCCAGGATTGTACTCACAGAGAGATCTACAAAAGAGGAGGAGTTGTTTTCCAAATGAGACACTGAAAGTATGATGTGAGAGGTAAGAGGAAATCAAACATAGAGCTCTGTTTCGGATAACAAGAATATGGAAACTATGAAGAAGAGAGTGGTCCATAGTATCAAAAGCTTCAGAGATGTCGAGTAATAGAGGCAAGGTTTAATAACCTTGGAATTTGGCAGTATGAAGTTCATTAGTTATTTTGGTGATGGCTATTTCAGTGGAGTGAGCAGTGCGGAAGCCAGATTGTAGAGTCTAGAAGAGAATAGGAGTTAAGAAAATGCCAGCAAGAGACTAAAAGGCATTCAAGGACTTTAGAGGCAAAAGGCAAGAGGAAAACAGGGCAATAGTTAGGGAGACAGGTAGGATCACGCTTGCTATTTGTAAGTACAGTAATTGTACAGGTACTGTAACTGTGCTTGACACAGGTGTGAAAGGGACCAGAGCAGAGGGAGAGTTAAACATATGGGAGAGTGAATGGATTAGAGTGCAAGCAAGGGTCTTGAGGAGATGAGAGGGCACATAGTAAAGGGAGAGGAGGAAAGCAACAGCGAACAGGTACACTTTATACATACATACTGTACATGTACAAACATACATACAGGAATCTGCTTTTCATGAATGTATATAATTAAACAGTCTTGCTGCATCAAATTCATTTTTGGGTTGCAACTTAATTCTGCCATAACACTATTAGCAATCCTTTTAACATTTACAACAAGTTAAACTGTATGTACAATTATTTGCACTTTATCCTTTTTTTGATGCACAAAGACATTATTTTCAGTCCAAACCATTAACATCTCTCTGTCTAGAAAAGTTTTAAATTATATTTTTTTGACGCTGATGGAGCAGGTGAGAAATGTTATTGCATAGGCCAAACAAGTGCAATTTTATATTAGATTTCCCTGACACCATTTTAAGCCATAAAAGCAGTTTGGGTGCTTGTGCATAGGCCCCTAAATCTTAATGTAGCATTTAATGCCACATTTCAAGTTTCTAGATGTCTTTTTCTGTCCTAACCAAATACGGGGTTTGGAACATAATCAGGTTATCATAGCAACCAAAATCTATAGAAACAGAACAAATAAACCCTTTTTTTAATCCAGCAAATCCACTTTTGCTGTTTTGGCTTTAACATTTTCTCTCTGGCAGCTTACTGTACATTTCACTATGTGACTAATACACAATGCAGTTCATGTTTCACTCCTTCTCTAAACAAACAAAAATATTTCAATAACTCTATAATCAACATATGAATTGTCTATTCACTGAAAGGTACAATCTGCAGGAAATCTCTTTTTTTGAAAGACAGAGAGCAATTTGAAATGAGAGAGAGCGAGAATATAAGAGAGAGAATAAATGAGAATGAGAGCGAGATTGAGTGATAGAATGACAGAGAGAGAGTGATAGAATGCTTTTTTGTCACAAAATTGGTGCAGGTAAATGCAATTTAAAATTGTGCTTGTGTGCTCATATGTACAGTACTAAAGAAACATTTTGCACCTGTGCCATCAGATTCCATAAATATCTATTTTTTTTTAAATTGAAAGTCGCTCTCTCCCTCTCTCTCTCTTTCTCTCTCCTCAACATTTTTAGTACCCAAGACAGATTTTGATGAGGGAGTCTGTCACAGGAGACCAGGGAAATTACCTGGGATCAAACACCAGATAGAAAGAAGGAGTAAAAGAAAACAAGTTTATTTTGACCAGAGTGTACAGGCACAGCATACAGTATATACATGAAAAAGATCTTACAGTCACCAAAACAGGTGTTACAGGAGGAATCCTAGCTAGGTATGTGATGGACGCAACTTCACCCAGCTTACCAAGAGCAGCTTCCACATTACATAGGGGTCCAGTCTCAAGACATTGGGTAGGCTCTTTCTGCAAGAGAAAGTTTGAACTTCCCTTCTCAGATTAGCACCAAGCCTCATTCTGGGGTGTCTCCGGCAAACCTCGGAGCACACCACTTAGTTAGCTTCCACTCTAACTCCACGGATGACTGTGTTACTGTCAGGAATCAGGGCACACACCGCCCTCGGCGCTGCCCTTCCTTACCTGTACCGCTGGCTGCGGTTTCCTCCGCCCTGCTCGGCATCGCGGGCCGATCCTCCGTCCCCCCGAGGCTCTCACACACGCCGCCGACGCTACTGCTGGACATGCGCCCTCTTCTCTTACAGGACGCGCGCCTCTCAACTTAATTTATGCACTGCACCGGCCGTGTAGCTCCGCCCCCCAGCTGTCCCAGCTCTCAGGCTCACGTCCTCTTACTGTTCACCTGCAGCAAACCAGGCCATTAACCCCTGCTCTATCACAAAGGGCTCCTGGGCGCACCACTGCTCTGCCCCTTCCTTCTATTGGCCCTCCTCACTTTATTACCCCTGTGATTCCTCTCCAACCTCGCTCTGCATAGTTCGTCTGCCTAGTGCTGTTGGATACTGTGCCTAGCTCTCTCTCTGTTTCAGCTTTGTTACCGAACCGGTTTGTCTTCCTACCCTCTCTGGCTCTACGACCTCGGCTTCCACTCGACCACGCTTACCTCTCTGACCCCCTCGAACTCAGCACTTGGACCTCTACTACCCAGAACTCTGTTACCCTTGACCTTGGCTTCGGACCCTACTACGGCTCCTTCTCTACGCCCGGATCTGGCAAGTTAATACTACCAACTCTGGTACCCCTGGCCTTGACCAAGCTACCCAATCCACACTCCAGGCACTCTCTCACTACTGCGGGTGCGTGGTTACTCACTATCCACCTCAATATTGAGGGTTAGTCTAGTCTGCGGGAAGAACAGCGTGACAGGTACTGAGATTGGTAGCTCTTTACATAGACCTGAGCCTCTATCTTAGATTATGGAGGGAGGGGAGCTGTTGACCAATAACAGCACGCATACTGCATGTTGGCCAATCACAGAGCGAGGGCTTGCCTGTGATGAACCAATCCAAGTTAGGAGCAGTGACTGTGCATTAAAAACAGCCCACAGGGGCAATGAGAGCGGCACTTACAGGTCTGATACCAGCAATGGTTCCCACAGCTGGTCGGATATGTCCCGCATAGATAGTTGCCTCAGTGTCTGGGATAGAAAACGGCTCCACTCTTTGAGCCAATGCCTCCCAGACATGAGTATCACCCCCCTCTCACAATGTTCCCACACACTGCACTTTCCCGCCTTGTTTAATACAAACTCGGATTCCTTTGTGTGCAGGTTGGATAAGTTAATTACCAGCCTGGTACACAAAAGAGACACAAAAATATATGGAACACTGTAAGAGATAACTTCCGGTGGGTGGCCATTTAAAAAACCCACAAGGCTTTTTTTTTAACAAGTGGTGAGGTGGACTCTGGTTACAGCATCAGTACCTTGTGTGGGTTACCGTCTATCGCCACCCCCCAGTCCAACTGTGGCATTGTGGCTTTCTCCAATGCAGTGGAGATTTCCTGGCGGGATGTGTAGCCCTTTATTTCTGTTCACTTCTGCACGTGATTCTTTGTTTTTTCCTATGTTTCTAACTGTTTTTGTGTCTGTTACAATACAATTCTTTGTACACTTACCTCTGAGTACTGCCTCTCTTTGATGTCCTGCTTCCCTGCTGGATTGTAACGTACTCTTTTCATTATTTATGGGACTAGCACCAGGCTTATTTGGATTACAACGTTGGA
>WSYH01000548.1:121235-185212 GCA_036426205.1 Ascaphus truei | reverse complement strand
AGGTGGGTTGCAGGGCAGGATGGAGGTGCAGTGACAGTTGTGTGTCTGGTGGTAGGGGGATAGCTCATAACGAGTGGGGGGGGGCACCTCTGCTATTCCTGTACTGACTCCGCACATGCACGCACACACACCTGTCACTGCATCTCCATCCTGCCCCGCACTATTACTGTACTGACCATGCCCACTCATGCACATGGACGCACATGCAATTCCCATCATTTTTCTAGATTGGCGACTCCTGCAGACCTGTATAAATAATGGCGACCGCAAATAGTCATGGCAAAACATAACCTTTTCCTTCCTGCCAGATGTCATGCACTGCCTGTACATAGTGTACCTTACGGAGGGAAGGGTTAATGGGAGTTGCGTTCTCAGGATTAGGAGGTTAAAGAACCAGAGAGACTGAAATTTACCCAGAACAAACCCAATTACTAAACGTGCCGGGAAGGGGAGAGAACTGTGTTTGGATAGGGGGTGGGGGGAACACGCTGAGGGGGGTAAAAAGAGGAGGAAATGCTTGAAGGAGGGGGTGAGGGTGAAGAAAGGGACACACTGAAGGAAGGGGAGGGTGAAGAAAGCGACACACTGAGGGAGGGTGGGTGAAAGAGGGATACGCTGAGGGAGTGGGGGGAGAGAAAGACATGCTAAGGGAGCGGGGAGAGAAAGGGACACACTGAGGGAGGGGGTGTGAGAGAGGGACACACTGTTCTGGCCCTCCAGCCCTTTCTAACTGGGTGGCTATCTAAGCTGGTTACCACCCCAAAACATGTACTCATACAACAGTTCAATAAGAAAGTCTCTTATCTGTTTCTATTGCTGTAGGGGAATGCCTCTCCGCTCTCCTGGGTCAGCACCCTTGTGTGCTAAGGAATCTCTTGCAATTTTCCCACAGGAGGCTTTTTTAGAGTTCTAATTTGCCAAGTGGAGTCTGGTTAATTGCCTGGTTGCAATTAACCAACTCCCTGATGGATGTGAGGCAGTTTTTCTTTATTCTGGTGATTCAGCTGACTAGTTTTCATTCCTCTGTAGGCAGCCTGTATGGTGAGTATTGCAGAGCGGTTGCACAGATACCTTCCTCTTTTCAACCTTGCTTGGACTAGAGCTTTGTAGTATTTTGGAATTATATATATTACTGCTTAATTCCCATTTTAACAAGTTTAGTTCTTGCTTCAGTTTCTGGACCACCTCATGCTCCCTCTCATACAGAGAGACCTGGCCTCTAAGCTCCTACTCCAGCGAGGCTCTGGTTAGGCTCGGTGTGGCATTCAGGTCCTCATGCTGCTCTCTGGGGACACACTGGGTACTCAAATGCTCTTGCAGCATTTTTACTTTGTTAGCAGTCTGGATACTTTCTTCCTGCAGAACTCACTGCTTCTCCTCTGCATTCACCTGTTTCTCCTTGGTGTCCTGCTGACATGCACGCAGTTCTTGCAGCTGACTCTGCCACATATTCTTTGCTTGTGTACACTGTTCCAGAGAGGCACGTTCTTCTTGCAGTAACAAACAGAGAAGCCGGCGCCTCCAAGTGGAAAGGATATAACTGACCAAATAAAGTCCAAGGGTATAGGGAGTGGAGATCTGAGGGGAATCTTCAGTGAAGTCTCATAGACAAACAAACAGACATAAAAGACAGAAGAAAAGGATCATAGTGCAACAAACAAAAACCAATATTAACAAACAAACACTGCAAAGATTGGCAAAGGGATAATCACAAATTTTATGCAATTAAATAAAATATTTATAAAACCACAAACATATGAATGAAGGGCTAAAGACAATAATAAGTTGAAACATCCAGTAGGTGTAAAATGAAAATCCTACTTACAGCAAAGCTGCAGAATTAAGACCCATAAAGGAACCGTCTTTGAATCCAGACCGGAACTTCTGCAAAGATGGAGCACAGCAGCACACCTTCTAAGAGTCCACACTTCGAGGGCGACCACTGTTGATACTCACGCACACCTGCCAGGTGGGTGAGAGGTACCTCGAGGAGGGACCAAAGCTACACGCTATCAGGGGCGTTGCCGACACCAGGAGCACAAGCCCACATGTCGCGCGGTGTGGCAGTGACGTCACACCACAGCGCGAGGGCAGGGGAAGCGCTCGAAGAAACAGGCTCTGAGAGCTGAAGTGCAGTCCGGAAACAGCAGTACACAAACAGGGGAGGATGTTGCAAGTCCAAGCCAAGACAAAGAACCACCCTATGCATTTCGTAACGTCAATCACTTCGTCAGGGGCATGATGGGAATAGGAAGTGCTGGCATATATATACCTTAACACCAAATAAAAACATTAGCTGAAATAATGGCATCATTTGTAAGAATAAACCAAGACAATCTTATCAGTGATATACAAACAACATCAAGATAATAAACAATGAAACATACATAAAAAATAACAAAACACTAAAGAACAAATAAGCTAGAGACTTCATAGGACCCATCAGGGCGCAACAAATCCTTTCTTAAAGGCATAGTGCTCAAAGTACATGTATCAAAAAGCTCTTTAGCATATGAAGTAGTACAAAATACTCAAGATACTCAGAGTATTAAAACTGCCATTACCAGCAAAGAACAGAAGAAATCAGATGTTAGTGTGTGAAACACATAGCATACAGTAACTTATTAATAATTTATTTCTTTATTTAACCAAAAAGGCTGAGAGGTCAAATTCGATATTAATACCATTGGGAGATAAGGTTTTAAGTTCATATATCCAATATGACTCACGTTTGCTAATACCGTTTATTTTATCTCCGCCTCTCCAGTTCCCTGGATACACTTCAATTGCTTGACACATAAGACCTTTTGGGTTTTGCTGGTGGTGAATAAGGAAGTGGTGTGACACACTATGTGTTGTAAGCCCTTTCCTTATATTATACACATGTTCATAAATGCGTCTCTGGTAGGCCCTCCCCGTGCGACCAACATATTGTAGGCCGCACGGGCACTGTAGTAGGTAAATAACAAACACAGAGTGACAGTCGATATGAGAACGAATATTATATACCTGACCAGTAACATTAGAGCTAAAAGTAACTTGATTGGAACTATATTTACAGGCTGCGCAGTGTGCACAGATAAAAAAACCTTTTTGACAGGATTCCACACCCGATGTCTTATTCAAATTGGGGCAACTAAGGGCAAGCCTAGATTGTAAGTTTGAGGCTTTTTTAAAGATAATTGAGGGTTTAGGAGGAAGGATTTGGGCCAGAGCTGGGTCTCTCAAAAGGAAAGGCCAGTGTTTATACAAAAAAAATGGTTGTATTTCCCTGGTTCCTATGATTTAGGTACACAATCTGTGTTATGCAGTATGTATGTGTAATATGTCTTTAAATTTACTTTTCTTGCACATTTTTTTAATCATGTCTAGAGGTTTTTATTTTTAATTTTTTTTTGTATATAACTTAGTTGCAACACAGCTAGTTTTTTAATCCACCTTGTTCATGTTTTTCCTTGATATAATAGTACCCTTTATTAAGCATTAGTTTAGTTTAATATAGCTTTATTTCGTTTAAATATGCTTGTCCAGTTAGCAGCAATGTATTTTGTTCTGCTGGAATGGTCAATAAAGCTTTGTTATTGTGTTCCTATGTTTGCCCACATCCAAAATGGCCACACTGCCTTTGGTACTTCCTTTTGCCCTTAGATCGGCACTGAGTCGCTCTGTTATGACGTCATCAGGTTCTGATTTTTGGCGCGAAATGGCCCACAGGTAAGAGGGTATATAATGGATGTTATCACATTGTGTTTTATCCTTGAAAAAGAACGCTGCGACGTTCGAAATGCATTGGATGGGTCTTTTGCCACATTAAAGTGCCCTTTTAATCATTTTTTTGTCCTGGTTTCTTCCTGCTCCGTTTGTGCTGGTGCGCTTTTTGGTCTCCCTTTTCCCTTTATACAAAACCCGCCTAATATCGGGGGCCATGGAATTATACTGCGTGATGAAGGACACAGTATTTTTAGAGTTAGGGTCAACCCTATCTTTTTTATACTCAAGAAGCCCAACTCTCTCGGTATCCTGTACTTGTAACAAGGTCTGAGAGAGCAACTCCTCAGGATAATGTCTACTCAAGAATTTCTTTTTAAGTTCGTTTGCCTGAGACGCAAATACCTCATCACTTGAGCAGTTGCGTCTCAGGCCAACGAACTGGCCCTTAGGAATATTGCGCAACCACTGAGGGTTGTGCTGGCTATTGGCCAACACATAATTGTTGGCCTGTACTGATTTAAAATATGTCCGGGTGTGTATACAGTTATCTATAGCGCTAATATTCAGGTCCAAAAAGTTAATTGTGCTAGGGTCAAAATGACAGGTAAATTGAAGATTCATCTGGTTGTTATTAAGATGGGAAATTAAATGATTAAGTGAGTCGGTACTGCCGTTCCACACAAACACAATATCGTCAATGTAGCGAAGCCATAGCACCAGGCCTGCACCAAGGGGGCAATTATTCCAAATAGAGTTTTCTTCCCATTGCCCCATAAATAAGTTGGCATAACTTGGTGCAAACCTTTTGCCAATGGCCGTGCCACAAGTCTGTAAATAAAACTTAGAATTAAATGAAAAATAATTATGTGTGAGAATAAAATGAATGGAGTCTAAAATGATTTTTTTTTAAACAGATGACATACTACTATCCATATCTAACGTGTGGCGTATGGCTTGGCAGCCGAGGGTATGGTCAATCACCGTATATAGAGATGTTACATCAGCGGTGACCCACACATACCCCGGCTGCCACTCCAGATCATGCAATGCTTGAAGCACATGGGTGGTATCACGCAGATAGGACTTTAAACGTAAAACTTGAGGTTGCAAATAATAGTCAATATATTGTGATAGATTGGATGTAAGAGAACCAATTCCAGATATTATCGGTCTACCTGGTGGGGTATTTAGATTTTTATGAATTTTGGGGATGATATAGAACAAGGGGATACAGGGATGTATGGTGTTTAAAAAATCGTATTCATCCTTCGTAATGGCTACATTGGCCAACCCTTGATCGAGTAAGGAGGTAAATTCAGCAAGAAAATCTGAAGTAGGATCAACAGGTAGGGGGAGGTAAGTGGTTATGGCCTTAAGTAATCTGTTTGATTCGCAGATATAATATTCCTTATCCAAAACCACTATACCTCCGCCTTTATCGGCAGGTTTAATTACAATAGATTCGTTTTCTTCCAACTGAACCAAAGCTAATTTCTCAGATTAGCTCAAATTGTCTTTACGAATCTTGAAATTACGACTAGAGGTCTCTAGATCTTGGGTAACCAAATCGATAAAGGTGTTAACAAAATGTCCCTATGTGTGCTTTGGATTAAAGGTAGAGTGTTTCTTAAAAATTTTAACAGAGGGGCAGATATAGTAGGATTGGTTTGGGTAGGGGTAGTTTGATTACTGATGCTACTAATAGCTGCTAACCTCCTCATCATCATCACATTCCCTCTCGGATAGTAACTAGAATTGATTACTGCTAATAACAATGTCGAGGTGTAGACATATTAGTGTCAAAACCTAATCGCCATTAGTACATTATATGTTGTAATCATTATCTACTTCATGTTAAGAACTTATTTTCTAAAATGCTAATTAAACGCTAAGTTTTAATAACCTAGGAGTGCACTTAAAAATGAGCATCTAGTTGCTAGGTTTTGACACTAATATGTCTACACCTCACAGCTGCAGTTAGCTATTGTTACATACAGCTCATAGCTGCACCCACCGCCACACTAGTCGCTTTAGGCACCCTCACACCCCATCTCCAACTCCAATACAGTGTGCATTATATTCCCTTTTGTGCTTCATTTTGTGTTTCCAATAGAGGAACGTAGGAATCCTCTTCTTATATTTTGCTCCTATCTCTATTAAGAGACCAATAATTTAATATTTACACATTATGACGGGTTTTTTGTCTACCAGTTGGGATACAAGCTCATGGCATGATGAAGCAAAAAAAGTCTTCTCTGTTGAAAGTACATACACCCCCTATAACAACACTGATAATATTGTTGATTTCTTCAGAATCCTTAACCGCCTATTTAAATCTCAGGCACAGACTTGGTGGGAGGTATCTAGCTTACAGAATTATGATACACAAGAAATGATTCCACGGGGCCTACGTATAGGTCTATCTCCAGCTTATCATATAACCACCGCAGAATTCACCCAGCAATGGGAAACAACATTAACAACTTGCTCACAATCTCTGATTAAATTGCTGGTAGAGACCCAACAGACAAGGCTACTCAATATACAAAAGGAATTAGATATTCAACTACGTAAGCTAGATGACTTCAGATCCCACAAAGAGTTTGATGAGATGGAATCTAAACTCCAGAGAGAGGTAGATAAGTTCAGAAATGAAATTAAGGAGAGGAAGCATAGAAAATTTCAGAGGGATGCTTTAGATTATAGCCTCCATCAGGTGTATACTTACAAGAAGTCACAAAAAAGAAGACAGAATACGATTAATTATTCCTCCTCAGAGGCTGAGAATTCAGAGTCTGAAACAGCCAGTGGCTCAGAAAATAGAACATCTGTCCCATCTCCCCTGATAAGTGGGACCCCACCAACTGGTACCAATAATATTGCTTTTTTAGAATACCCCGTCATAAGAGACCAACTAGACGAGTGAGCAATAACAAAAAAACAAAAAGAGAAAACTGTCAAAGGCCAGCGCAGGAAGTAATAGGTACATCAGCGGATGATGGTAAACTAAAGATCTTTAACCTCTCTAAGATTAATCTAACGAGTGATCACATCTCATTATTAGAGAAGGGACTGTCTTTTTCACCCACCAAGGATTTCAATCTCTTTGAGTGGGTGAAAGATTTAAACCTATTTTCGCGCAAATTACTCCTACATAAGTATCATGCTAAAAAATCAAGAAGAGAAATTGATAATACTGGCCTTACAGCGCCTGATCAGATCAACATTCAAAATTTAATGTCACTATTGGAAGACAATGTTTGTCCACCTACTAACAGAGAAGGTCCATTCACGAACTGTAAACCAAAAAGTAAATTTACCCCCTTCATGTCATTATGTCCCCAGGTTGAGGTCTTCACCAACCTAGTTACAAGGGATCTAGAGAAAATGAAAACTAAAAGACATATGCAGCATAATATGACCAGAAGTGAGAATGTGGCATTCAGGGAATTAATGAGACAAAAAGACATCACCATCAAGCCCTCAGATAAGGGAGGTAACATTGTAATTATGGACTCTGATCTCTATGTGAAGGAATGCCAACGCATCCTAAAAGATAAGACAACCTATACCGCATTGGCTAATAATCCAACTATCAAGTTCATTAATGAACTTCAAGTCATTCTCAACAGAGCTCATGCATGTAATATCATAGATCAGAATGAACATGATTATTTATTACCAAAGACACCGACAGTGGCAACCTTTTATATATTGCCTAAAATTCCTAAAGATCAGAAGAGACCGCCTGGTAGGCCTATTGTCTCAGGCAATAATAATCTGACTGAACACTGCAGTGTCTATCTGGATAAAATCATGCGTCCATTTGTTACCTCCCTCCCATCCCACATTAAGGATACCAAAGACACCTTATTGCGACTTGATGGTATAAATTGTGATGATGCAACCCTATTTGCCACTTTGGATGTGGAATCGCTCTACTCCAGCATTATACACTCCAATGATATCAAGGCCTGCAATCATTTTCTCTCTACAAGGGGAGCAGGATATATAGAACACAACAAGTTCATGATTGAGCTTCTGCAATTTGTCTTACATCATAATTTCTTTCTTTTTGATGGCACCTTGTACCACCAGACCCAGGGAACAGCTATGGGTACCTCGTGTGCACCCACATATGCCAATCTGTACCTGGGCTGGTGGGAAGACAAATATGTTTTCAGTGACCAATTTGCACAATACACGCAATACATTGACCTATGGATTCGTTTTATAGACGATATCTTGTTGATCTGGCATGGACCAGTTTCCGCTTTTGTTGAGTTTGTATCTTTATTAAATGATAATGATTTAAATCTTAAACTGACATCCGAGTACAATACAACGGAAATTTCATTTTTGGATCTACAAATAACTAAGGACGTCAATGGCAATGTACAGACAACTGTCTTCAGGAAAAAAACGGCCACAAACAACCTTTTGTTAGCCACAAGTCACCACCCACCATCATTAGTTAAGAGTATTCCAATTGGTCAATACTTGCGACTACGTCGCAACTGCTCTACCTTCAATGAATTCCATTCTCAGGCTATAAACCTGAAAAAACGGTTTTTAGATAGAGGATACTCTATGGCGACATTAAAATATGCCTACCATCGGGCCAGAGACAGTGATAGAGTACAGCTATTGAGTCCTAACATGAGATCCCCTAATACACAAATCCGTTGCATTGGCACCTTTAATTATAGGTGGAATGAGATCAAGAGGATCTTCTCCAAATACTGGCACATTTTAAAATCAGATGAAGATTTAACTAAAGTCCTAAAAAACTTTCCCAGTATTACAAGTAGGAGATCAACTAACTTGCAGGATGGCCTTGTTCACAGCCACTTCAAACGTAATGTTCCGCCCACGTGGCTCATACCACCTCCAAAAGGCACTTATCAGTGCAAGAACTGTAAGGCATGTCAGTTTATTAACCCAACAAAATCATTTTTGTCTTACGACAAATCAAAGACATTTGAAATCAGACATCATATAAGTTGTAAAACCATCAATGTGATATATTTGATCAGTTGCGATTGTGGGCTCAGATATGTGGGCAAGACTGTGAGGGAATTCAAAAAAAGAGTATTAGAACATGTAAATTCTGTACATAATAACCTAGACACTCCGGTCGCTCGTCATATCAATAACATACACCATGGGGACTCCAAATGCCTATCTTTCATCGGCATTGACCATATCAGAAATAACATCAGAGGGGGTGACATTAATAACAGATTGCTTAAGAGAGAGGCTGAATGGATCTATAGACTGCGAACATTGAACCCTCATGGTCTAAATGAGGGCTTTACTTATAGTCCATTCATCTGACCTCAATTAATGCTATACCATCTGCTCCTCTTTGCAATATACCCCTTAATGCACCAGCAATTACAAATGTCTATATACATATGCTGATAAGCAACATCAGATTTCTATTATGGCATGGTGGGAGTCCCCCATAGGTACAAGATTGTGTATGTTTATATATATGCTATCCCCTTAACGGTCTGCCACATATCACTGATTCACTGGCATATATGACGCTTATCTGTGTCATTTTCATCTAGTCATCAGCTTTGTTCCCATACACTGATTAGCCATGACCCGTTAAGATTTATTTCCTGTGCTTTTTCTTTATTTTGTGTGTGTTTTCTTAGTGTGTACTATCCAATTGCTGCAGTTCTTACATGCAGTACTCTTCTGATAGGAACTAGCGTCGCGCGATCACCTTATTGGCCCACCGGTTGCCATGACAACCGTCTATGCTATATAAGACGCTACCGACATCAGCTGTTCATCACTCGCCTCTGATGAATCTCCGTTGAGGAGGGAAACGCGTAGGGCGTTGGTGTGGTGACGTCAGCGGGAGAGAACTTAGAAGCACTGGTAGTAGTGCAACACTATTACAACACTGTATTTGCGGTCTCTGCCATTGCACTTATTTTAATGCGAACGTATCCAGGGTTAACAGCGTCTCACCACTCAGTGGTTTACTGGTTCAGCCTGTCTCTATGCTGGGTTTCATTGTTGCAAATTGCCTGCTTAAGTGTATTAGAGACTCGGCTAACAATTGTGGCGTCTGCACACACTTTCCATCAGTGCAGGCAGCCTGCTGCCCCATCTCTAACTTCAATTTAGTGAGCATTATATTCCCTTTTGTGGTTAGTTCTGTGTTTCCAATAGAGGAACGTAGGAATCCTCTTCTTATATTTTGCTCCTATCTCTATTAAGAGACCAATAATCTAATATTTACACATTATGACGGGTTTTTTGTCTACCAGTTGGGATACAAGCTCATGGCATGATGAAGCAAAAAAAGTCTTCTCTGTTGAAAGTACATATACCCCCTATACCAACACTGATAATATTGTTGATTTCTTCAGAATCCTTAACCGCCTATTTAAATCTCAGGCACAGACTTGGTGGGAGGTATCTAGCTTACAGAATTATGATACACAAGAAATGATTCCACGGGGCCTACGTATAGGTCTATCTCCAGCCTATCATATAACCACCGCAGAATTCACCCAGCAATGGGAAACAACATTAACAACGTGCTCACAATCTCTGATTAAATTGCTGGTAGAGACCCAACAGACCAGGCTTCTCAATATACAAAAGGAATTAGATATTCAATTACGTAAGCTAGATGACTTCAGATCCCACAAAGAGTTTGATGAGATGGAATCTAAACTCCAGAGAGAAGTAAATAAATTCAGAAATGAAATTAAGGAGAGGAAGCACAGAAAATTTCAGAGGGATGCTTTAGATTATAGCCTCCATCAGGTGTATACTTACAAGAAGTCACAAAAAAGAAGACAAAATACGATCAATTACTCCTCCTCAGAGGCTGAGAATTCAGAGTCCGAAATAGCCAGTGGCTCAGAGAATAGAACATCTGTCCCCCCTCCCCTGATAAGTGGGACCCCACCAACTGGTACCAATAATATTGCTTTTTTAGAATACCCCGCCATAAGAGGCCAACTAGACGAGGGAGCAATAACAAAAAAACAAAAAGAGAAAACTGTCAAAGGCCAGCGCAGGAAGTAATAGGTACATCAGCGGATGATGGTAAATTAAAGATCTTTAACCTCTCTAAGATTAATTTAACGAGTGATCACATCTCACTATTAGAGAAGGGACTGTCTTTCTCACCCACCAAGGATTTCAATCTCTTTCAGTGGGTGAAAGATTTAAACCTATTTTCACGCAAATTACTCCTACATAAGTATCATGCTAAAAAATCAAGAAGAGAAATTGATAATACTGGCCTCACAGCGCCTGATCAGATCAACATTCAAAATTTAATGTCACTATTAGAAGACAATGTTTGTCCACCCACTAACAGAGAAGGTCCATTCTCGAACTGTAAACCAAAAAGTAAATTTACCCCCTTTATGTCATTATGTCCCCAGGTTGAGGTCTTCACCAACCTAGTCACAAGGGATCTTGAGAAAATGAAAACTATAAGACATATGCAGCATAACATGACCAGAAGTGAGAATGTGGCATTTAGGGAATTAATGAGACAAAAAGTCATCACCATCAAGCCTTCAGATAAGGGAGGTAACATTGTAGTTATGGACTCTGATCTCTATGTTAAGGAATGCCAACGCATCCTTAAAGATAAGACAACCTACACAGCATTGGCCAACAATCCTACCATCAAGTTCATTAATGAACGTCAATCTATTCTCAATAGAGCTCATGCATGTAACATCATAGATCAGAATGAACATGATTATTTATTACCAAAGACACCGACAGTGGCAACTTTTTACATACTGCCCAAAATTCATAAAGATCAGAAGAGACCGCCAGGCAGGCCTATTGTCTCAGGCAACAATAATCTGACTGAACACTGCAGTGTCTATTTGGATAAAATCATGCGTCCATTTGTTACCTCCTTCCCATCCCACATCAAGGATACCAAAGACACCTTATTACGACTTGATGGTATAAATTGTGATGATGCAACCCTATTTGCCACTCTGGATGTGGAATCGCTCTACTCCAGCATTATACACTCCAATGGTATCAAGGCCTGCAATCATTTTCTCTCTACAAGGGGAGCAGGATATATAGAACATAACAAGTTCATGATTGAGCTTCTGCAATTTGTTTTACAGCATAATTTCTTTCTTTTTAATGGCACCTTGTACCACCAGACCCAGGGAACAGCTATGGGTACCTCGTGTGCACCCACATATGCCAATCTGTACCTGGGCTGGTGGGAAGACAAATATGTTTTCAGTGACCAATTTGCACAATACACGCAATACATTGACTTATGGATTCGTTTCATAGACGATATCCTGTTGATCTGGCATGGACCAGTTTCCGCTTTTGTTGAGTTTGTATCTTTGTTAAATGATAAGGATTTAAATCTCAAACTGACATCCGAGTACAATGCAACGGAAATTTCATTCTTGGATCTAAAAATAACTAAGGACGTCAATGGCAATGTACAGACAACTGTCTTCAGGAAAAAAACGGCCACAAACAACCTTTTGTTAGCCACAAGTCATCACCCACCATCATTAGTTAAGAGTATTCCAATTGGTCAATACTTGCGACTACGTCGCAACTGCTCTACCTTCAATGAATTCCATTCTCAGGCTAAAGACCTGAAAAAACGGTTTTTAGATAGAGGATACTCTATGGCGACATTAAAATATGCCTACCATCGGGCCAGAGACAGCGATAGAGTACAGCTATTGAGTCCTAACATGAGATCCCCTAATACACAAATCCGTTGCATTGGCACCTTCAATTATAGGTGGAATGAGATCAGGTTTTGACACCAATATGTCTACACTTCTCAGCTGCTGTTAGCTATTGTTACATATAGCTCATAGTTGCACCCACCGCCACACTAGGCGCTTTAGGCACCCTCATACCCCATCTCCAACTCCAATTCAGTGAGCATTATATTCCCCTTTGTGGTTCATTTTATTAAAATAAGAAGTCTGTTTGCAGAGTGTCCGGGATGTGGCTGGGGAAGAAAAACAGTTTAGTTTTCCCTCCATCCCTCCCAACAAAAGGACTTAGGATATTATTAATAATGTGTATCAAGCATGTTAGTATTGTTGTCTTGCTCTGGGATAGGGGTTCAGGAATGGCACAGTTATTTATAAAACTGAGCAGGATTTTATAAAGACAAGGCTGTGAGAGTTTTAGAAGTAATGTTAAAATGTTTAAAAGTCTTGTTTGCTGGATGTAAGAAATAAAGGCTGGTGTAAGGGGAACAGTTTAGTTTTTACACTATATTTCATACACCAGAGGACTGTAACCGAGGTTGCCACCTCTCTGGGTTTCACCCGGAGACTTCGGGTTTGGCACCCCCTTCTCCGGGCTATGGGTTTGTCTCTGAAATCACCGGGTGGGCGGGTTGTTACAGACAGGGCAGGCACAGTAAGTGACTTCTCATTGCTACATCATACATCACTCACAGATCCTTTGCATTTCTCACAGGACTATCTGTGTGCAGAGCTCATTTCCTCCCTTCGCTGTCTACTACATCCGGGTCACAGCCCTATCTTTCTTCTCCCCCCCTCTCTCTCTGTCTCTCTCTCTTCTCCCCCCTCTCTCTCTCTTCTCCCCCCTCTCTCTCTCTTCTCCCCCTCTCTCTCTTTTCTCCCCCTATCTCTCTTCTCCACCCTCTCTCTCTTCTCCCCCTCTCTCTTTTCAGTAAAGCTGCTTCAGTTCCTTCCTTTTGATAGCAATGAGGTAACCTTGTCTTTGTTAAATTAACTGAAGTAAACACTTTTCAGATACCTGCATATAGATCCTACAAGGTGCAGTACTTAGCAGACACTCCTTATCTACAATATAGGAGTTTCTGCAGTGCCCCTATTTTTATCAGTAATTAACCTCTTGAGTACCCGTGTTAACTTAAGATCTGCATACTTCAGATCCCAGGTTCAATCGATATAATATTTTATTCTCCGCGCTCACGCACAATTATTCTTTAATTGGCGCTAGTGATCATGATTTGGTGTACAACTACCTAGGATTGTAAGACACAACAAATATCACGCAAACTGGCTGCACAATATAGCAGCGCAGTATAAGGTCTCTGCTAAAGGTGCACCAACTAGTACTTGATTACTGTGGCACTACATATATGGTCAATACTTTCATTCCCACTCAAAACCAATCCCTAGCTAACCACTATATATGAGGATTACTAGGGCCAGTGAATTCACTAACACTGGACTTTAATATCCATATAACACTCCTCCGGAGTAACCTACCCCAAGAGTCTATTAAACACTTGGTACTATTTAATAAATGTTTTAAACCCCATTGTTTTAACGAAGTTCTTGAATAAATACGTTTTAATTCATCCACCATCTCACATAGGAATAGAGTGCTATATAGGGGTTCTGTCCATCTTCAGTGTTACTACTTAAGTCAAGCAAAGTAAACTGAAATAAACCATTGTAATAAATTAATATTGATCAGCGACGACTCTGTCTGCAACAATTGTCATCAGCGTTAGTTATAAATAATAGAAATTACGTAAGATAATATATAATTCCATATACCGTTAACGCAGCAATAGTGCCCGCAACAGCAATGTCTCCCGGCATCTACCCCGGCAACTACTGGCAATATGGCTGCGCGGCATTAAATGGCATTGCGTTGCCATGCCAACAGGAACGTCACGTGATGTAACAGCATCACGTGATATTCGTTGCCATGACAATGAGACACCACATGATGTCACGACATCATGCGGTGCCACATTGTCATGGCAACTTGACGCCGCATGACGTTACATAGCATCCCGTTTTCATGGCAACACAGTGTCATTTAAAAAAAAAAATCTCCAGGTTGACTGTCAGTCGTAGGTGGCAACCCTGACTGTAACACATTTTAGCAGCAGAATGGATATAAGTATATTTTATTAAGCAGCCGTGTTTTAAAATATGTCTAAACTTTATACATTAAATCAGGCAGGGTCTTTATTCTGCAAGTCTCAGAGGGGGGGCTTATGGCTAATAGAGTGTGGAGCCAACCAGTCTGTTGCTGGGTCCGTAGATCAAAGTCACACATGCTGCAGAGGTGTGTAAGCTATCTAAACAGGATGGCTGAGTTAAGTGTCCAAATCCTGGGAATAAGACAGGCCATCTGGTCAAGTAGTCACCTCCCTAGACTGAGAGGCACTTGGGCTCTGCATGACAAGTAGGCAACATGGCGATATTCGCACATGCTCCTTTGCCATGCTGAGGCTCAGGTGCCAGGTTTCACAAACCTGGCAAAGTGTGTGAGTGTCTAGAGATGAAGTTCCCACGCTGCAGATTGGGTGTAATACTGCAGGGATGACTTTGAACAGGTTGCAAAAAAGTGAGCAGCCAGCCCAGAGAGTCAGATTCAATGTGTGTTCCACGATTTCCAAGGTCCAAAGTGTGTAACCTTCACGGAGGAGTTGGACTGACCCAAAGAAGCCTTGCGGAGACAGCAAGGAAATAGCTACAGGACTTTACGCAGAAAAGTTCCCAAGTCCCACTTTCAGTACCATTTGGAGTGGAAAGTGTGGGAGTTGCTGGAGGCTCATGCCGATTTGAGCTCCAGAACTTTTCGGGGTAAGACCCGTTCAACCAACGGACTATTTAAAGATTTTTTTTTCAATCAGGAAAGTCAGTGTTTCAACCTGAAACCCCCAGTAAGTGTATTTTTCTTCTGCCAATGTGTGTTTGCCTGTTTCTACGGAATAAATTACAATTTATTTTACTTCTTGGCTTTGCTCAGTGATATGATCCCGGTATAAATGTGTAAATACCTGGTTTTTCGTGACAGGGACCCGGCGAGCCAAGCTCTGCCAGACCTCCTAGTGGAAGCAAGGCCTTGGGGCACAGTGGAGCTGGTAGAGCAATGGTCTCCGCTCAGTGCACCCAGCAGGTGAAAGCACAAGCTATATTAGAACAGCACAGGGTCCTCTTCATGGATAAGCCAGGCAGGACACATATCACTGATCCCTCGGTCCATACCGGTGATCAGAGACCTCTACATAAGCATGCCTATAGGGTATTAGTAGAGATGAATGGGAGTATGGAGAGGGAGCTAGAAGAGATGCTCGCCCTAGGGGTAATTGTCCCATCCCAGAGTCCTTGTTCTTGTCCTGTAGTCCTCGTTGTCATTGGTGACCAGGTTTTATTAACACTTTAATATTGTCATTCTTGATTGACCACAACAAGGAGGGAAAAATAAATTGTAATTTATTTCCTTTTTAGACAAACACAATCTTTCACAATTATTGGAGCAGAAATGTAAACAGAAATTTACACAATTTCCCAAATTAGCTGCACTCGTATTCTTGTAGTGTAATGGACTAACGTTGTCAGGGATATTGTATCATCCCATAAGAGAGATAATGTATTTCTTGCTTCACATTGACACACTTGGTGGGTTGTGTGTCAATACTGGCTTTACCCATCAGGGGCTATTTACCCACACATAGGTTTGTGTATGGCTGTGGACCTTGGTCTATATTAATCTTCTTGTGTATATATGTATTTCACTGGCTTTACCCATTGGGGATTAATTGTATGTTTTTTTCCTGTATAAAAGTCATTACCCTATGAGTAATAAACGGAGACAATGGATTTTAAACCTGGCTTGTGTTTCGTTTAATTTCTTTGGTTTCCCGGGCTCGTACGTCTTATCTGATCAGAGCGGGCAGTGTCAGGACGTGCTAAATCTTCCCAGGAAAGTCTGCAAGGTGCAGGGATGTGTGTGTATCCAGTCACAGGCCTCCAGCCCTTCTCCAATTGACAGGGCAGTTTCTCTTACATGGTGTCAGAAGTGGGATTCACAAAGGTGGTGAGTATATATGTTATTTTTATGTGTTGTCCTCACCTCCTCTGGGAATATGTGACCTAAATTGTGACTGTGGATTGGGTTTAAGTCCCTTGACAAAAATTTTGGTTTAAGTCCAGAGAATTTTGTGCCAAAGTTTTGCTGGTTTGAGTCCAGAGAACATTGTACACGACTGAACTGTCATCTCTGATCTGGGTAAATGACCATTGTATATTGTATAAAGCATAAGAAATGTATTTGTCATTGCTGCTATTGTTTGCCACTATTTTGTTGTTTTTCTTTTAAGTTACTAATGGGCACTAACTTTAGTAAGCAGAACCCTGGAGGTAAGTCAGAGGTCATTAAGTTTAAATCTAACAAAATTAAGAATGCCGAGACAAGTCAAATTATTCCTTGTAAGCGCAAACTTGGCCAGACTCCAAAACAATTTGTTGCGCAGACGGTGGGAGATTTTTACTGTAATCCATTTGTGGATTGTGTTGCTGGCTGGTCAGAAACTATGGAATCTGTTGATCCATTTCCCAGAGAGGGTGCATTTGATGATTTTCATATATCAATGTTGAGAGGTACCTGTTTGAATGATCCGGCGTGGCCGTGGTTTTCTGGTGACCCTGTGTGGAATAAGAAATATATGAGAGAATGTGCTCTGGCATGGATTAAGCTTGCCCCGTACGGATGTGATGTGGCATCTGAGACTCCAGTCTTTACGGCTCTCCCACGGTATGTACATTCCCTGTATCCAGTTCTGCCGTGCGCTCCAGCAGCTTTCAGTGATGAAGAGGTTATAGTTGCAGCCATCTCTGGTCCCGTTGTGCAGTCAGTTGGGAAAGAGGGAATAAGTTTGCCTGTGGAAGTTGTTACTGCTATAGCTGATGGCACTCAGAGTAAAACTGTCATGGGTCAGCTGTGTGATCCTAAATCAGGAGAGGAGTCAGATTCAGAATGTGAAGAGAGTTGTACTGAGCTATTAGGGAATGCTGCTTACCCGTTCATGACTGTCGGAGGACAGGTAATTTCTAAACCCCCTGATACACTGACTATGACGGCATGGGTCAAGGCTTGCCCTGATCCGGAGAAAAATCCTGCTGCTTGTGTACGTTATCTTAGGCGATGCACAAAGGGAATGAATTTGTTAGCTGCAGATTACATTTTTCTTTTGGATGTGGTTACTAAACACGCAGGCATTAAATGGACAGACAAGGTTGTTAACTTAAAAAAGGGTGACAAGACCATCACATCGGTAGATGACAATCCTTGGACAGATTCTAATTTTTTTTCATATCTGTGGGCACAAGTGGAGGAAGTTTTATGCGCAGAGAATGGATCCAGACAGGATATTTCTGATGCTATGGCATGTAAGCAAAAAAGTGATAAGTCAATAAGTGATTTTCTGAGACGTTTTAAGGAGTGTTGGAAGAACGAGTGTGGATTGTCTATTGATGATCAATTTGCCCCACTGTACATTCAGCATCTTGTCAGTAATATGCTTCCCTCACATATATTTCACTGGCTTTACCCATTGGGGATTAATTGTATGTTTTTTTCCTGTATCAAAGTCATTACCCTATGAGTAATAAACGGAGACAAAGGATTTGAAACCTGGCTTGTGTTTCGTTTCATTTCTTTGGTTTCCCAGGCTCGTACGTCTTATCTGATCAGAGCGGGCAGTGTCAGGACATGCTAAATCTTCCCGGGAAAGTCTTCAAGGTGCAGTGCTGTGTGTGTATCCAGTCACAGGCCTCCAGCCCTTCTCCAATTGGCAGGGCAGTTTCTCTTACAGTCAGTGAATGCGGACTATATATTAAGTTAAATACTTTATGTATACACACACAGCATTTGTCTTGTTACCTCTGTGGCATTCTTGTAGTGTGATGGACTAATGTTGTCAGGGATATTGTATCATCCCATAAGAGAGATAATGTATCTCTTGCTTCACATTGACACACTTAGTGGGATGCTAATATAGGCGCAAAACAAATACATTTTATTATTTAATAACAGCGACGATTTTAAAATGCAAACATGATTATTAAAATATCCCAGAGGGGCAGCACGATAAAGAATTATGACAGAAGGTAATTGAAGTGTATAGTTCTATACTCTGTCCGGTGTGATCTTGGTGATCCCAATGTGTTAGATCAGGACAGTTAGTAACTGATAGAACCTATATTACTGGATAATGACCATCATTCTCGTAAACCAATGTGGTACTGGCAGAAATGAACAAGTACTCTCAGGCTGTACCTGTAAGAATTCTACTACATACAGTATGCAAATCTTGTAGGGTAATGCTACATATATTAACCTTGTGTCAGACAATGATCAAAGAGTAAAACTAGCTCACGTGCAGGTATGTCTCTAGATAGAGCAAACAGAGGTAGTTGTGGTTTTAATTGGAACACTGTTTCATAGTAGAAAAAACCTCTTGTTGTCAATTTCAAGAGCTAGTATTAGCAAGACATGTCAATGTATCGTATGATCAATACAGAGTAACAGTGTTAGCAATTAAAGCAATGTTGCCTCCCCAGATAGATACACATGAGGGGAAGTATATTCCAGTGCTGGTAAACCACACTGTCCAATTGTCTCTGTATAGAGTCTTAACAGTGTGTACAAACAGTGGTACAAATTCCACAGTCTCTATAATAGTGCTGTTACAGAACAAATATATATTCCTCTGCCAATAACATGAATTGTAGCATACCACAGAGGTTACTAGACAAATGCTGTGTGTGTATACATAAAGTATTTAACTTAATATATAGTCCGCATTCACTGACGAAAATGTATGTAACATACAATTAATCCCCAATGGGTAAAGCCAGTGAAATACATATATACACAAGAAGATTAATATAGACCAAGGTCCACAGCCATACACAAACCTATGTGTGGTACAGTACACAAAGAGCCCCTGATGGGTAAAGTCAGTATTGACACGCAACCCACCAAGTGTGTCAATGTGAAGCAAGAGTTACATTATCTCTCTTATGGGATGATACAATATCCCTTACTACGTTAGTCCATTACACTACGAGAAGACGAGTGCAGCTAATTTGGGAACTTGTGTAACTTTCTGATTACATTTCTGCTCCAATATATGATTATCCCAATGCACCGTTGTTTTAATCCGGATGGATGCTAGGGGAGCGTTGCATCATTCCTTATCTTTCACACTTAATATACACTTACAGGGCTGGGGAAACAAAATATAATGTCCACGGAACGAATAACCGGAAAACAAAGTCTCTAGGCACCAATTCCCAGGAGCGGGGTTGGTACGCAAATAGAGCCGTGCGACAGTCCTTGGCTATGGGCGCATCATGCAACCCCTGTATCTCCGCCGAAGGGAAACTTATCGTTTTGTCCTTACAGGATTCGTTCAGGAATCCTTTGTTCAAACGAACTCTGGAAGAGGGGTATGATCCTTGGTTACGATGTTTTAACAACTCACACTCAGGAACTCCGCTGAAGCTGGAACGGACCTTGGATGAATCTCAGATGAATCTTAGGTGAATCTGATTAAAAACCGGGCTGCAGGCATTGTTATAGGGTTTTGAATCCTATCTGTAACCTGTACAGCCAATCCCCCCGTGGGAATAACATTCCCCACGTATCCCAGACTTGCCAGTAGCTCATAAACCTGGCAGGGGTGGCTTCCACGTCTGCTAAGGGCATGCGCTAACCTAGCACCTATGCCACTTAGCATACGGGACCCAACCCCTTACCTGGCAACAGCAAGTCTGGGCTTTGGCTACCATTTGTTGCTAGCCAGAAATTTACACCGGTACAGGGTTCTTTCCTGTATCCCGCCCCCCCTGACACTTCAGTGTCTCTTAAGCTTTCAACTTTGGACCTCTAAAGACATTGGGGTAGCTGCCCAGCAGGGTGCCCTTTGAAGTCTGGTGTTAGAAAACCCTAAGCTCATTTAGCCCAAACGTATGTGCATGATAATGGATTCACTGCCGGGGCTGACAGGAAAGGGTTCCTGTCTTCATATTTTAAAATACCTAAAACAAGGCTTACTCTTATATGTTACTTGTATATGAGTTGAAGGTATTATAACAATATGTATGTGTATTATTATGCCCTAGCTCTCTGCATCTTAAAAATCAGAGTGCTAGCTCACTCCTAACTCAAGTTAGCCCCTTAATTGAATGTGCTCTGTGATGTGGTCCGTGGTTTGACTTGTTATCTGTCTCCGGTGTGAAGCCGGCATTCAATGTTGCATTGCTTGTCTTTATTGATAACCGCAGACACACTTTACCAATTGACATTAATCCGATAATGAGACCACATTGTACATTGTTGCAATCCGCCATCCTAACTAGACTGCAAGCCACTTATCCACTTGAGTTTGTGGTAAAGGCTTTCTCTGATCTGTCTGCGGTTAGGAAGTGATTCAGGGTTACAATGCAGACACTCACCGCATGCACAATTATCCAATTAACGCTTTACACAGCATCAAAAGCCCCTTATGCCTAGCGGGCACATTCTACATAACACAGTACATATTAACAGGACTGCAGCCAGGTCTGAGCTGCAGAACTGACACTCCACATTTACGGTATGACTCAGGGGACATTGCAGGTGATATACAGGGAATGCATGGCATTACGGTGACCATACAGTTAACCCCTTCATCCCCAACAAGGCTTAGGGGCAACCAGCCGGGTAAAATAACTTTATGACCCTTTCACAGTCACACTCTTGCCCAAGAAGGATGGAACCACTCGGTTCTGTGTGTACAACCCGCACCTCAATGCTCAGACAGTGTTGGATGCTTATCCCATGCCCCGAATGGATGAGATCTTTGCTTGTTGGTGCAAAGTATCTGACTACTATGGATTTGTCTAAAGGGTATTGGCAAGTCCCTCTGACCCAGGAGGCACAGGAGAAGTCTGCATTCATTACTCTGAGTGGCATATATGAATTCTTGGTTATGCCATTCGGGATGAAGAATGCCCCGGCTACCTTCCAACGCGTGGTCAATAGCTGTGTTCAGTAATTAATGGGAAACTCACTTTATGCATGTAACAGCAGTGCTGAAGAGAATAAGGGAAGCTGACCTGACACTTAAACCTATCAAGTGCCTAGTAGTATGGCAGACGTTATATATCTAGGGCACAGAGTGGGTAGAGGGCATCTCAAGCCGGAGCTGGCTAAGGTAGAAGTCACAATGCAGTGGCCAGCGCCTAGGACAAAGAAGCAGTTTATGGCTTTCTTAAGCACCGCTGGTTACTATAGGAAGTTTTTCCCACAGTACACTGGCGACACACTTTATTCGAGCTCGGCTAGTCCCACGAATTCGGGTATACCCGGGTGTATTGAGGTTTGTGACTGTTTTCTGCCCGAGTGCATTGGGTTATTTTCCAGGCAGGGATTGAAGCATTTTATTCCTGCTGGCTGCAATACTGCACAGTATATATATATATACTGCATTACAATTCATGAATTTATGCCATCTGTTAGACACGCGAAGCATTACAGCCTATTAAATCCTAATCATTATCATTTAACAGATCAGCCGCCCGTCAGCCAGGCATGAACCCAGGCTGGGAAGGCAAATGCAACGGGGCTTGTCAGAGGTGAGGAGCGGCGCATTCCAGGTATCTGCCAGGTACATACTGGGTATTTGCTCGAATAAAGTGTGTCGGTGCAGTATAGTGCCATTGCCAAACCCCTAACTGACTTGACTCAGAAACGACTCTCATTCTGGTAGGTTGTTTTTTTGCCGGTGAGGAAGAATTCCAGGCCTTGAAGACAGCACTGGCTAGTGCTCCTATCCTGGTAGTACCTGATTACAGCAAGCATTTCCTTGTGCTGACTGATGCCTCTGACTATGGTATCGGTGCTGTACTCAGCTAGGTGGGCGAGGAAGTGGGTGAACACCCCATTGTCTACTTGAGCTGGAAACTGATACCCAGAGAAGTGGCTTATGCCACTATTGAAAAGGAATGCCTGGCCTTTGTTTGGGCACTGAAGAAACTGCAGCCCTATTTGTATGGCAAGTCATTTACAGTGATAACAGATCACAATCCCCTCAGTTGGTTGAAGAGAATGTTTGGGGAGAATGGCAAGTTACTTTGCTGGAGCCTTGCCCTAAAGGAGTTTGACTTTACCATCCAGCACAAAAGGGTAGTGAGCATGGTAATGCCGATGGACTCTCCCGACAGGACACCCCCAGCGACTCCAAAGCCTCAAGGACATCCAGGCTTGCGGAGCCACCTGATGTGGTGACTGCCACAGAGCCCTCATCTTGAGGGGGAATGTGTGATATTAGGGGGTAACAAGGCACTCAAATAAAGGTTAAGCCAGTTTTGGTTACCCCGTGTATAAGTGTTCAAGAGAGTTTGCTCTTGAGCCCAGTAACATTATATGTTTCAACTGTACTTTGCGTAATTAAAGTTTTTTTTGTGTTTTTCCCTTTCCCGGCATGCAATCAAGCAGGTATTGCTGGGGTATGCATTCAAGGGGGGTTTTGTGGGGGAACCATTAAGAGAATGTGACTAGGAGGTTGGGGTCGGGAGTTGTCGGATCCCCCATAAATGTACAAAGAAATATTGCCTGTTTCTCGGATTCATTTAGGCACATTGTCCCGGCAATACATCCCTTTGAAAATGCAAGTGCGACTCACCACTAGGGTACCCTGCTTCAGCATAGCTCATAAATTTGAATGAGGCACAGGGATACAACATGTATTTCTGTAGTTGTAGCTGAGGGAATTCCTAGGTTAAAGGGGGTACCCCAGCTAGTGCCCAGGTATCCCAGAGCCAGTGTAGGGTTTGTGTATGCCCCAACCGTATATAAGGTTGAGGGGGGACTCTGAGTGTCCAGTCTGACTCTAAGAGTCCACACTGAGTGTCACGGTGGACTAGTACTTATGAACAATTTTAATATTTTTGGGATTCTCGATTGAGCACAACATGGAGGGCAAAATAAATTGTCATTTATTTCCTTGATAGACAAACACACGACAACTTCAGAATACACTTGATGAAACACTTACTGGGTAAAGGGAACAAAATAGAAAGTCCATAGAACGAAAGTTGAAGAAATAAAGTCTCTAGATCACAGTCTGTTTGGCTAGGGCGCAACTTGCTGACCCTATATGTCCGCCAAAAGAGAGAATTTAATTCTGGTTTGCTTGGATTCGTTCTGGAATCTCCAGCGCTAACAAAATCCTGAAGCAGGGGAAGTTTCTTTGTTACGATGGTTTTAACCCCTTGTGTTCCGGAACCGCTGCCGCTGTACTTGGACAAAAGTCAATTGTTTCTTTGGATAAGTTATGAATCACTTAGATGAAACTTAACATCTGATGGAACTTAAAATCTTGGATGAATCACCCAGGGATGAGCGTTACAGTCACCTTTATAGTTAGGTGCCCTTACAGGTTAAAATTAGCCTCATCCTATTGGCAAGGAATTCTCTTCCTCCTATCAGATCCTGCCAGGTAACGTGGGAGAGAGGTATCAGACCTCCCCTGGCAGCTTTAAACATGCACAGTGCACATTGGAATAGCACTGCTTAGAAAGCAGGGGCCAGAATATCTGGAGCCAGTGAGTCTGGGTGGGGTGACATTTAGACCAGTAGGGCTTTGTCTAAAGGTGTGACTTCTGACAAGCCACATGGTTATCACATCTTTACTATCCCCGGCTTGCATACTAAGCAGGGTGAGTCAGATCCCTTGCTGGTCATATCTCTCCAGCCACTCTGTCACCTACCCACAGGGGTCTCTGGAAATGCAGGGCTTCACAAAGCCACTAATTACCGCCTTTAAAATGCATTAGCATAGCACACGGACACACAAGCCAGGAGGGCTTACAGCTAGAAATTATAGGAAAAACATAACATGGCTAGAACATTAATTTCTAGTTGCCTAAATAGCATCCAAACATCGGGACAGGCTTTTCCACGTGCATAAATAGCATACAAACATCAGGACAGGCTTTTCTACGTGCATAAATAGCATACAAACATCGGGACAGGCTTTTCCACGTGCATAAATTGCATACAAACATCGGGACAGGCTTTTCCACAAGCATACTGGTTACGTTCCAAAAATTCGCCTGATCGGATGCTCCCTCGCTAAGATACAGTTTCTGCCTTATAACTCTGCAGTGAAGAAAGAAAGAAAGAAAGAAAGAAAGAAAAAATGATCGATATCAGCGCTGCTCCTTGGGATGACAGACTCACCAGGTAGGTAATAAAATCAATTTAATAAATCTACATAAAACAGATACTAGAACATAACAAAAAAGACATCCTCCCCCATGTTTCGGGCGAGTCACTCTGCAGTGACTACAGTGCTCGCTCTATCTCTGTAACACGTAACTCTGCGGCTGGCAAGGCGGGGGTTTTACGGGCACCACCCTCCGGGACCTTGCCCATCTGTTTCATACTGCCTGCCAGTGTGCGAGAGTACAAAGAATTACACGCCTAGCTGGTGTAGAACGGGAGATACAGTACACCTTTTAATCAGTTTGAACTTCTATCGGTTAAAGATGGCGACCGGTTCCCACGAAAATCCCGATCAACCGCAAGGTTAATTGAATAAGTAGCTAGATCGGATACTTCTGAGGTGAGGACCCACTCCAAGCTCACCCCAGCCACCTATCCCCTTAACCTGCGGTTTTGGGTCAGCCTCCTAGTAACGCTTACCAGGAATTCATGTTAACCTATTGACTTCAATGGGACAGCGCCACCTATTGAAGTAAAAATGTGCCTTCATGCAGGTCGTTTTAAAAATCTCATAAACATCCATGGGGCTGCAGGTTTTAACCCCTGAGACATAGGGTAGTTGCATTTTTGATGCTGCAAAATGGGGCAGAAAATGTCAGGAAAGGGAACACAGGATTATACACATAATACAGTTAACCCATTCCCTCTGGACCTGATTTGGGAATACTGTACACAATTGTAGCCCTGTGTAATTTTGGGGTTACATGCCTCTCTCCTCCTGTGCAGTAATACCCTGTTAAGAGGGCAGGTTTGCCAGGAGTAATCATGAGGTTTGCCCTCATCCCCTGTCAGGTGTAGTGTGTAGCAAAGGAAGTGACAACAAGCTCTGTGTCCACTTACAGTGACACAGGGGTGGTACCTACTGGAGCTATATAATATACATCACTTCCTAAAGTTAGAGTTCAAGTGCCAGTCTGCAGTCTGTTCAAGTGGTGGCAGTGTGATGTGCTGCAGAGCAGAGTTGCAGTGTGTGACAATCTGACCCAACACAGTGCCAGGGCTCTGGCAAGGTGGCAAGGATTGTGGCCCTCCCTTAGGGGAGAGGTGGGCAGAATATTCCCCTTTCTCTATTAGAGAGTAAGAGAAGAGCAAGGACAGCTTCTAGAGCCCTGACTAGGAGTGGTGTCCAGGAACTTCCTTGAGGTGGGCAACCTTGAAAATGTGCGGATAAAGACCGGCCACTATGAGGGGCAGTCTGCCAACCAAGATGTTAATAAAGATTGCCATGATTGAAAGAACCTTCTTGCCTGAGACTGGAGTCATTCAGGGAGAAACTGCACCTAGGGGTTCTCTTCCAGAGACTCCTCCCTGCTGTCATGGGGACCTGGATGAGATGGAGGCGCTGTACAAAAAAGTGAGTAGATCTCAGCACTACCTCACGAGCCAGTCCTGGTGAATTCCCCAATACCATCAAACGGAAGACTCAGGAGTCCTGTAAGCCAGCAGGTGCACCACACGACATGACATGTAATATGGGACAGTATCCTCACATAGGGACCAATATGAGATTGCGTGGGGGGTACAACCGTTACACAATATAAAAAGAAAGGGCTGCGGGGACTTGCAGCCATAATCTGGGACAAAGACAGATGTTAGAGGGGAATGCAGGTTATCATATACAGGTAACCCCTCCTGTCCCAACATGAGTTAGGGGGGCCAGCTAGGGGTGACCCCTTTATTTCTGACCTGGCACACCCCCTCTCATGACACTGAGTCTATGTTAATATGTATGAGGGATAAGGGAGATAAAAATAAAACCACAGTATTTTTCCTGTTCTATTCCCTATACCCAGAGACTCAGGAAAGTATATAAAATTATACTTTATTTATGTACTGTTGTCATGGGAGACTAGGTACTTACACATTTATTCCGGGATCATATCACTGAGCAAAGCCAATAAGTAAAATAAATTGTGATTTATTACGTAGAAACAGGCAAAAACACATTGAATTACAATAGGCAGAAGAAAACACACTTACTGGGGATCTGGGGTTGACAAACTGATTTTCCAAGTTGAAATAAATCTTTAAGACAGTCCAGTGCTGAAGTGGGACTTAAAAAATATTTTGGTTTAAAAAGCATTGCAGCCTTTTTCCTTGCAATCTCTGCAAGGTGTCTCTGGGTCCGATCCAACCCGTTCTTGCCCTTATGGCAACTTGGACTTCTGGAACCACATAGGAACACATGGGACAACAAAAGAGAGAACCCTTCTGGGATGGCGACTAGCTGTCTTATACACTTTGTGACAGGCAGTCACACAGTTTGTCCTCCAACCCGCGGCGTGGGAATTTAATCTCTAATCCCTCACACACTTTGCCAGGTTTGTGAAAGCTGGCACCTATGGCTTCAGAAAAGTGAGAGGGCATGTGCACAAAATGCCATCTTGCCTACTTACTATTCAAAGCCTCCTGCAGGCTCAGTGCCTCCAAGTCTAGGAAGGTGACAACTGGCCAGGCTGGTCAGCTAACCGTCTAGGATACGGGTACTTTATTTAGTCATTTCGCCTGAATAGCTTTCACACCTCTGGCAGCTAGTGTCACTTTGATCCAAGGACCTGGGATTAGACTCACTGGCACCAAAGCCCAGGTGGCCAGGAGCCCCCTCCCCTCTGTCCCTAGGATGAAAGACCCTGCCTGATTTAATGTATAAAGTGAAACATATTTTAAAACACTGCTACTTAATAAAATAGACTTTTATACATTCTGCTGCTAAAATGTGTTACAGTCCTTTGGTGTATGAAATAGAGTGAAAAACTAAACGGTTCCCCTTACACCAACCTTTATTTCTTACACACAGCAAACTAGACTTTTAAACATTTTAACTTTACTTTTAAAACTCTCACAGCTTTTTCTCTGAAAAGATTAACCCTCAAACCTTTATACTAGGTTTAGGGGGTCTGGGCAAACACTGGGCACCCCCCCTTATACTAGGGACCCTGTACCCATCTGCATGTTGCAGGGATGCATTAACCCCCTTCACGCCCCGTTTTACCCTCTGGTCTGTGATGAAGCAGACAGATTAGCGGTAAGCCGCAACAACGCTTTTATGGTAGGGTTTTGACCGGAGCACTGCACTTTAATGTAGCCAGGTATCTAACCTGAATCCCGGGTACATTTTGGGCTCTCCAGTAACTTTGGAACCGCGCTAAATAGACGCAGTCTGAAAGACGTTTCTCCGTCAAACCTACCCTGAAACTCACATGGTCATCTCCACTTGCTAGCACTCCTGGAAAGGGCAAAACAAAAAAAATTGCAATTGTCGCATATTTTATTACATAGTACAGTAATGCATGCACAATACACAGGCCCAAGAGCTGACTCTCTAGGACCCCAAAACACAGTTCAAGGGCAACCAAGTGGGCTTAACCTTTATTATAAAGCCTGGTTACCCCCTCGCCGTCACAACTGTAATGTATTGTGTTTGTATATTCGGAACCGATGTCCACACAGGCTGCTTAGCTAACCCTTAGGCGCTGGTAAGACTGCTGGTCATCAGAGTTCAAAGAACCAGCGAATGCCCAGAGGTGTGAAAAGCATTTGGTTAGCAGGGAAGGGCTGAGTACCCAGGTCTGGAGAATATTGACAGTAATCTAGGATGCCACTTGTTCTTCCAGACCTGGAGGAGCCTGTCCCAGCGGGTGGCATTGAGATTGCCAGGGAGTGAGGTGCCAGACTTGTGCATGTCTCTTGGCTATTTTGAATTTCCCGCTGACCCGGCTTTCCTCACCAGCTTGGCTCGGAATGGTTGCTGGGAATTTTCCCATGCAATGATTGGCTGCTGAGTTTGTTGAATGAAACTCAGAATACTTTAATGAACCTGTGAGCCATTCAGATTCATGTCTTCCAGATGTAAGATAGTGGGCGGGATTTTCAAAGTTGCTCTTGCGCGAATAGTAGAGTAACCGGCTTCGATTTGAAGCCAGAAAAACCTACCTGCCTGAGACTAAGTCCCAACTTTTGCACCCAAGTTCTGAAAATCTAACATAGCAGACGTGGCTGGGTTCTGGTGCCGATTCAGTTCCAGATGATAGGCAGTAACTCGCGCTCAAGAAAGTCCAAGTTCTCAGATGAGTGAGTCTTTTCATCTGTATTTTGTGTTTGTGTGTAAGCGAATTTGTGCGAATGAACTGCAATGTATTTCATTACCTTGTTTTGCTCATTGGATGATCCCGGTAAAAATGTGTACAATAACCTGGTCTCCCGTGACACATACATTTATTTTAAGGCTCTATGTAACTTGCCCGGGCTACCAGTTAAGATGCCAGCAAGTCTATATAGGGTCCGTAGTTCAAAAGGGAGAGGGTGGCCCAAGGTGTGAAAACGCTTGTTGAGTGAGAAAAGGCAAATGGCCAGGTCCAGACTACAAAGGGACACCCTTTTGTCAGTGCCAGACCTGGTGGAGCCGGCCCCGCAGGTGGCAATGTGTTAGCCAGAGACGATGCAGCCATATAGTCTGATCACCTGAGCTAAAATCATATATCCAGCTCACCCGGCTTTTTGAGTCTCTGTGGCACGCATACTCCCCTGACATTAGCCGAGAGTCGAGTCCCTCTTTCTATTGGCTGACGGGAGGGGATTCCCCTTCTCTGATTGGCTGCTCCTTTGCCCCTCCATTCTGGGGATAGCGCAGCAGAGTGTATGTAAGGTGCTGTCCAGGCGAGGGAGCCAGTCCATACAAGCCAACAAAGCCAGCTACGGCGGGCTTTTCAAAGATACGCTGTTCGAAATAACAGAGCGACCGGCTTCGTTTGGAAGCCTGAAAAGTTTGCCTCGCAGACTAAGTCCCGTCTTTTGCGCCCAAGTTCTCAAAATCGGATTGGTCGCGATTAGGAATTGAAGCCGAAAAGAGGAGGGAAAACCGGGGGTATATCCCGGTCAGGGTAAGCTCCTCCAAGCGGGCGCCCTGCACCTAGGAAAGCCTAGATTCCCCCCCAGACCTCCAGTAAGTGTATTTGTAACTGTTCCTTGTGTATCTCTTCTTGTTGTGCGTGGGTTTAACAAAATAAACGCAATTTGTTTTTACTATCTTGTTCTGCCTAATGAATAATCCAGGTAATCTATAAATGGTTTAAAAAGTACCTGGTCTCCCGTGACAATGGTAACCTATAAAACAAGATTTTCTTAAGTTCAAATAATAGACAAGGTTAAATTCTGTAATTGTTTGGGTGCCTGATAGGACTGAAAATTAAAGCTTTTACTTCATGTACTCAGAACCAATGACTGTGTTTATCTGTTGGTTGGAGCTAATGATTGACACACTGTACTTGTAACATATTTTAAGAATAGGCGTCCCAAACCACAGATGGAAATAACTTCAGTAGGATGCTGTGAAACTTATTCCCCTGAGCTATATAAGAAGAGCATAAGATGATTCTGTTCCCTTACACTGTCATACAGATGCAGCAGGCTTCATTGTCCCATGTGCTGCTCTATGCCATTGAGTCCTATGCAGTTATTTTCTGCATTATAATGGGTTATGTTGTGGTATCTCGGAAAACAAAGCCACCCACTGAATCTCATTTGTTTCCAGTACTGTTCTGTGTGACAGTCCTGTTTGTGACTCCTTGCAGATCTGTGATTCAGCGTTCCAAACCTGCACCTGATCTCCAAATGAGACAATTTGTGGAAGAATATAAATATGTTAAAGAAGGAGAAATCATCATTGGAGGAGTGTTCACGGTGAATTATGAGTTGTACGAGTTTACACCACACAATGGTCTTGTTCCCAGAATGATGTGTTTGGGGTAAGTCCCTTCTCTTACAAATACTAGAGATCAAAAGGAAAAAGATGACTGTAACAGCAGGAAGAAAATGATCACACTACAGTATGTCTGCCCTTGTTTATCCTCCAAATCCCTTCTCAGCAGGAGTGTGTGAGGTGTGTAGGTACAGTAGATGCATTATTAAAGGTTATCTCTCTTTACTGGCTAGCACAGGAATATTTATAGTTTAAGCTCTTTGGCCCATATTACTTAGTGGTGCTATGCCATAAAACCCCTTCTGGTGATATGTTATGGCCCATTCACGTGAATGAGATATACAGTGTCTTCTGCTGCAGGAAGGTGTCTAATGACAAGGTGTCACCTAATCAAAATGTATCTTGGAGAGGGTTTAGGGACTGGGGCAGGCTGGAGGAAACTGTGTGATGTGGCAGCTCTCTGATTTTCTGCCTTTAATGCACCTTAAATGATAGAGATTTTATTGTGTGTTTTTGTTGAAGCTGCAATCACACAGTATTATTGTAGGTACAGACGCAGCAATCCTTACTGAATACATAATTCTCATGATTTTATATCTTATATGTGAAACCACTAATGGTGCAATATTATGAGATACTGAAGGAAGCATGCACACTCTGGGAATATGTTGATATGCGATTCACTACATTTTTTACATTGATAACAATTTTGACAATTTCACCAGATTTTACCCAGAATAGTGATTTATTTTGCAAAGCTTGTCATTTTTTGCTAAATTTTTAACAAAAATTCCTACCCAGCAAATGACACCTGATTCACAGACTTCAGCAACATATGTGCACATCTCTTGTAAAGATAATAGGTAATTAGTAAGAAATGACTACACTGCCGCCCTGTGATTCACTTTACACATTTATCTTGGTCTCACTACAGTATGTTTGTGAAATATTATTTCTAGTTAAACTGATTCTGAATAACGTTTGTTTTATTCTTGGAAGAGTATGAGGAAATGGGAAAAATAGATAGTATCTTCAATTTGAATTGTGAATAATTACCTCATTTTCTTTCTGCCCTAAATATGACTGTAGAGGCTCTGGGTGTACAAACTGTTGTTGGACACATTGTGACATCAGACAAAGGGAGCAGCCAGAAGTAATAAAACCTTTCCCAAGTCTAAGCTCACCGTGTTTACAAAGTAACTTACACAAAATCTTTCAGGTTTTTATTTATAAAAGGGAGGTGGGTGGATGGATGGACTGCCGCTCCAAAAAGGAAAAATGATGGAAACTCACCAGCGTTTAAAAAATAAAATCCATTTATTAAGCTACATAAAAAAGGACAAAA
The DNA here is from genome assembly GCA_036426205.1 of Ascaphus truei. Taxonomy (NCBI): domain Eukaryota; kingdom Metazoa; phylum Chordata; class Amphibia; order Anura; family Ascaphidae; genus Ascaphus; species Ascaphus truei. Next base: position 153,383 of record WSYH01000548.1, on the reverse strand, counting down.
CAGAACAAAACTCCTCCTCCTACGCGATTTATCGCCCACTGCGGTGCTTTCTCAAGGAGTATGCAGTTGGGGAAGGAAGATACAATGTTTACCTCCCCTAAAAACATATAGACAATTGGTGTCAATTAGTAATCATGACATAAAAGAACAAACAAAAAAACGCACAATGAAAGGACAGTGACTCAAAAAACAAAACACAACAAAGCACAAAGACTAGACAGGAGATCAATAATAAGAATACATTAAACAGAAATTAACCAAAGAAAATACTGTATGTAGTGAAACAAAATATAAATAAAAAATACAAATATATAAATAAGAAATGGGTTATGAAATTTGATTTTAAAAAGGCATCAATCAGTTGGATATAATATAACCCCTAAACATGTCACTAACATTAATATATGTGATATTTCTGATATACTGTATGATACATATTGATATATTTTTTTCACATACAAAACGTTTTTGTTCTATACACTTTTATGAAATGAGATGATTAGTCATTTTTTCATGGGTCGTGCTTAATCTTTATTAATTATATATAGGTTCTCAGGTTACCTACCGTAAGGGAGATATCTACCCCTCTTACTGCCTTGTTACTCTTATATGTACTACAATCAATTATACTCTAGGTTGTATTTTAAACACCTCGTAAGATATATTTTAATTAGGGTTGTTATGTCTTTTGGTGCGGTTTTTGTGTTTTCATATAATTTTTTATATATAAGGAAATTGACATTTTTAGAGGGCAATTTAGTTCAGGGGTATTAGGTATGTTTTGGGGGGGGGTTTTGAGAAGGACTGGGGATGACTGATATAAGATATATATAGAGGATCAATGAATATATGATATATGAATATATATAGATTATATAGATATAGTTATGATATTATATTACTATACATATATATATAGATATATATAATAATATAATCCAATGCACAGCCGGCCCACCATATGCAGTAATAAGTTTTGGTGCTTATCCCATAAAGCATAACAGACATACGATACCGGTTGCAACACAAAAATCGACGTTTCGGTCCCCCAGTGGCACCACCTTGAGAAAGGTCCATGGGGGACCGAAACGTCGGTTTTGTGTTCTTCTTTCAAATATACAAAATTCATGATTTACTTACCTGCGTGCTGTCCCTTGATGTGTGGGGAACCGGGAGGCGAGGAGGAGTTGAGAGAGACAGAGATAGGGGAGATGAGGGAGAAGAGAGGAGGACGAGAGAGGAGAGAGAAGAGGAGATGGAGAGAGAGAGAGAGAGAAGAGAGAGACAGCGAGGAGAGAGTATGAGTACGATAGAGGACGAGAGAGAGAGAGGAGAGGAGAGATGAGAGAGAGATATATTATATGTATATAGATAATTTATAGATAATATATATATAGATAGATGATATATATAGATATAATTTTTAACATAAAATTTATATACAGGCATTATATATAATGCCTTTATATAAAGGACTCTTTGGCTTATTGCCGGTATACATCTGAGAAAATGGTGTTCTTCCTCCTAAATGTTGTGTATATTGTTTCTGCACTTACAGTATTTGTAAATAAAACAAGCACGCTTTGCTTTTTCAAGTGCCAAATACCCTGGTAGGGAAGTGGTTATTCTGTTACTATTTAAAGGGAGGGTCTGAGAGTAACATATAAAGTTAAATAAATTGCAGCAGATACTGTTCTGTATATCCTAAAGTTAGAGGAAAAGTTCTCAGTGCCAGATCCTGGAATCACAGCAACAGGGAGCAGCACTAAATAACAATGCCCCTATTCTATATATAGTCCTGTATTAGAAAAATACCACCTCTTTGAAACAATCCACTTCTCTGGTTTACCTGTATTGTTATGTCTTAAACAGAAGAAAGGAAAGCAGGACCCCCGGAAAAGAAATCTGATTTATTCAGGAAATTACAAATATTATATTAAAAATTATCTATACAATATTTATAAAAGCATCTTTAAAAAGCCTAACCAATGTTAAAGAGATTATAGGAAAACACCACTAAACCCCAATTGTAGAGAAATTGTTTAATATTTATAACATTTCTGTTTGCATGTGCTATATAAATATAAAACACTGAGAAATTACATTGGACTATTTAAAAGTCAAATAAACTGATGAATCAGATTGCTCACCTATGTAAAGGGTCCTAGCAAGGCAGGTGCAAAGGGTAAGAGTTAACAGCGAAACAAAAAACCCAAAGAGATAGGGTCATAAGGCACCCCTAGATTACTGTATGCACTCATTGCCTGGTAAGTACGAGATGGCTAAAAGTAGCCTCTGGCTTAATTAACTGCTAGATAGGTACTGTATATAGCAATCAGAGGTGATGGGCTAAAACCAAAAATAACAAAGTTTTAATACATCATGATAATAGTACACTCAAATATTTAAAATCGTAATATAGAATCCTCGTAGTGGAGTCCTAAGAACCCTAGGTAAGTATATATAGTATTGTTATTCCTTAATAGGTATATGGTCCTATAAAGCTGCAGACATGCACAGGATAATAACACCATGAGAAAGACCTGTAAAGTAGCAACAACAAAAATCAACCTATTAGCGCTATTGTAATCAAACGTATGGTGGTGAATAGTTAATGCCAGGGATAGCATGAAGGAAGGGGTTAAATACATAAGCATCATACATTCACAGCTCTGTGTAACATAACTGCACTGCAAAGTGAATATTTCAACCAAATTATGCTATATTGTCTCCCTGATGTCTCAACTGAACTGGAACACTCTGATGTGTATGGCTGTGAATAAAGCTATCAGTATAGCCTGCTATATTAGCACAGTCATTGTTTAACTGTTACCACCAAAATCTCCAATCATGATTACAATGGTTCCAGACAGCAAATAGCTAGGATGCCCGGGGGCCTATGCAGGAAGCAGCACTAATGGCCATTCGCCAGCGGTTCAAACTCGGCATGTTTTGGCTTGTTGCCCTCGCAGTATGCAGGAATGGCCGAATACCTGCGAGAGCAACACGCCAAGTTGCCGGTGGCGAGATAGTCTGCCTGCCGATAACCTGGCGAGATCAGCCTGCAGCAGAGAGATCCGCCACTTTCTCTGTGCAAATATTGAGGGGGGGGGGGAAATGTAAATACACTTTTATTCATAGTGTAGATGTTCAGGGGGTCTCCGGAGCTGAACCGCATTGGTTTCAGGTCCAGGGACCCCTACTTCCGAGATACAGGCCCCTTTATGAGGTGCCGGTATCCCTCTGCATTTAAATGTCCCGATCACGTGACTGTGAAATGTAAACAAAGCAGAGGGATACCGGCACACCACTAAGCGGTCTGTTTCTCGGGAAGCAGGGGGTCCCCGGAACCTGAAACCAATGCGGTTCAGCTCCGGAGACGCCCGGCACATCTACACTATGAGTAAAAATAAAACACACATATCATTAAACAAGAATTCATTACCGTAGCGGCTAGCCGCTATGGTAATGAAGCAGCATTAATGAATTTGTAATAATAGGGTGTGGGACCAGGGGGTTTTCTGAGCCAAAAAACAATGCGGTTAAGCTCAGGGGACCCCCTGTTCACTCACAATATTATTAAAAATACATTGATGCTGCTTCCTTACCATAGCGTGTATCTGATAAGGCAATGAAGGGGTTAAGGCATAGTAGCATGTTTATTGGGGACAATTGCCCCCAATAAACATTGCAATATACAACATGCACCTCCTGTTCCCCCAACAACCCCTGTACCCCCTAACATACAGAACATATACAGCGGCAGCTGACCTGAGTCTAAATCGGCTAGATCCGCGGCTCTCAGATAATCTCGGTCAGGTGCGTTTTTTTTTTGTCCGGAGTGAATTGCGTTATTTTAGCGCTCATGATATTAGCATTTTATTCTCGCTGTCTGCAATACTGCAATGCCGCGTAAAAACTCAGGGGGGCGTTTGCGAGCGGTTGTCTTGGAAGTCTAATATCTTCGCGGTTCAACCTAAATCAGTACACAGTCTGTGTGCGCGCGCAGTAATTGTAGATTTGCATATTTAAAGTATACATGCATTTGCAGTGCTGTACTGTACAGTATGTCTCATTTGAAAATTGTTGAAACGCATAGGCGTGTACAGTACAGTAGCAGTGTCACATTTCGGCATATACAGCGCTCTCCCCTCGCTCAGGATAATTAACTGCACTGCAGGGTATTTCAACTTCTTATCTTCTCTACAATGAAGTACATCTCTCCCACACCATTCCTTTGAACGTGTGTCTGGTTTCAATCACATTCCTGCTTGACAACAGATCATTACTGCGCATGCGCCTGTAACTTCGCCCACTACTGCTTGCTTGAGTGAGTGACCAAAAAAAAAAAAAACATTTTTTTTATTCTAATAAAATATTCTGCAAAAACCATCTTGATACTGTATTACGATATTCAATCTGTGCTGTAGCTTTTGACTGCGACCCTGTGCGTTTAACTGCACATGGTTGATTTGTGTGCTATTTACGTACTGTATTTGGGGGTGTAGGGATCATATTATTATGATGAACTGCCTTTTGAAATTAAAGTTTTGTCATTATCTTTGAACTTCATGCAGCTGTACCCTGTAGCCCCCTATCCCACGAACACACACAAGGCTCGCTCAAGGATTTGAAACTCCACAGAGTCATTAATTTTCTGGAGCTTGACATTGTGTTCTTAATCCGTCCATAGCCGAGTATCACCTCACTGCGCCTGCGTGTAATCCTCTTTGAGATGGGAGCTAACTGATTACTGTGCATGCCTCACCCAACCCCCCCCCCCTCCACAGAGTCATTAATTTTCTGAAGCTTGACATTGTGTTCTTAATCCGTCCATAGCCGAACGTCACCTCACTGCGCTTGCGTTTAATCCTCTTTGAGATGGGAGCTAGCTGATTACTACGCATGACTCACCTAACCCCCCCCCCCTCCACAGAGTAATTAATTTTCTGAAGCTTGACATTGTGTTTAAATCCGTCCATAGCCGAGCATCACCTCACTGCGCCTGCGTGTAATCCTCTTTGTGATGGGAGCTAGCTGATTACTGTGCATGACTCACCCAACCCCCCCCCCCTCCAACCCTTTGAGGCTTTGTTCACGTTAACGCTTTGGAAAAATCCCTTCTCAAATTTGATATGTAAATCTGATTTGCACAGCATTGTGAGAATTGAGAGTTAAAAAACCATTAACTGATTCATGTTGTTTTGTCATTCATTCTTTTTCTTTGGTGTACTGTAGGTGTTGGGGGGGGGGGGGTTGTCAATGATTATGATTAGCAGGAATGTTAATAAATATTTATTTTAACAGGAACAAAAAAAAAATATATAAAACGCTTGCCACTGTGTTTTTAATCAGTCCCTAGCAGAGCATCACCTCTCTATGCACCTGTGTGTAATCTTGTTTTGGTTGGGAGCTAGTTGATTACTGCGCATGCGCCTATAACTTCACCCACCACTGCTTGCTTGAGTGAGTGCCCAAAAAAAAAAATTATTATAATTTTTTAACTATTATTTCTCCACAAGCCTGCAAAAACAATCTTGATATGTCGATATTAAGTCTGTACTGTAGCGTTTGACTGCACATGGTTGATTTGTGTGCTTTTTATGTACTGTATTTGGAGGTGTAGGGATCAAATTATTATGATGAACTTGCTTTTGAAATTACTGTACTGTATGTAATTTCTTTGAACTGCTGCACAGCTAATCATTCATGCAGCCCCCTCCCCCCCACACACACACACAAGGCTCGCTCAAGGTTTTGAAACTCTTATCCACAGACACCTCCACAGTCATTAATTTTCTGAAGCTTGACATTGTGTTCTTAATCCGTCCATAGCCGAGCGTCACCTCACTGCGCCTGCATGTAATCCTCTTTGAGATGGGAGCTAGCTGATTACTGCGCATGACTCACCCAACGTATATATATATATACTGCATTACAATTCATGAATTTATGCCATCTGGTAGACACGCGAAGCATTGCAGCCTATTAAATCCTAATCATTATCATTTAACAGATCAGCCGCCCGTCAGCCAGGCATGAACCCAGGCTGGGAAGGCAAACGCAACGGGGCTTGTCAGAGGTGAGGAGCGGCGCATTCCAGGTATCTGCCAGGTACATACTGGGTATTTGATCGAATAAAGTGTGTCGGTGCAGTATAGTATACTCCTGATGAAGTCTGTTGAGTAACTGATGAAACACATACAGTGCGTCATTGCGTTGGACGCTGTGCTACTGGAGAACTCCTGAAATGTGATCAGCTGTTTCCTGCCTGTTCTTTTTTGGAACATTGCACCATTTGATTGAGATCAGAGGTTCCTTTTTGCCGGTTCATTTCCTCCTTCAGTGCTCAAAGTATGGTGGCTCATAGCCACCGTCGTGATGGGAAATACACCCTCAGAACATCACGGAGGTGCTCTCTCTGACATATGCGGGCCTTGACGCCGGTCGGTAAGGTACTCCCTTTAGCATTTGCATATATCCTGGCTCTCACTGCTCACAGATTCGAGGCATCCAGCTGACAGGCGCGCTACAAGCGTTTTCAACTGATCAGCATTACGTCTGGGCTTATCATCATGAGAGTGTGCCATCCATCTACTTACTGGAACTAATTTTACATTGCTTCTATTTGGAGTTTCAAGTTCTTCACCTATTTTACCGAAGGAAGATTTACATGGCATATTAATATACGGTACTCATTACAGACTGATCTTACCTCAGGATTAGCCCCTTACTTGCTGCTGCTGCAGCATCCTCCGGTATTCCTTATTATTCCTTTTGTATTTATTGTTTATTCATTTAGGATTGTCATTTCCACCTTCAGTTCTGTTTTATCATTTACTGATTCTTTATTAAATTGTTACTATATTATATATGTAGCACTCTTTAAAAAAAAAAAATTATTTTGGGGGTGTGGGGATCAAAACATTATGATGCCTGTTGAAAATATTTATTTGAACTATAGGTAATCCATCATACAGCGCTCCCCCCCTTCGCACACACACAAGGCCAAAGGATTTCAAATTCTTATCGACACATCTCCCAAACCATTCATTTTCAAATGGTTGGCTCTGTGGCTTTAATCTTCCCGAGCCTGTTCTCATATTTCTGCGCCTGCATGTAATTCTCTTTGGGACCTTGTTGACGATTAATGCGCATGCGTGTTTAACGTCCCATTAAATTAGAAGTTCAAATCTGAAAAATATGTATATTTTTTTGTTTCTCGACATTGGCTTGCATAACAATTCTTGATCCTCTGAGAATCAATCAGTACTGTAGCTTTTTAATTCTACACTAGTCATGCACATACTTTTTGAGGTGGGTGGCATACTGTGATTTTTATTTGGGGGTGTGGGGATCAAAACATTATGATGTCCTGTTGAAAATATTTATTTGAACTACAGGTAATCCATTTGACAGCGCTCCCCCCTCCCCCTCGCACACACACAAGGCCAAAGGATTTCAACTTCTTATCGACACCTCCCCCAAACCATTCATTTTGAGAATGACTCATCCATTAACTCATCCACTCATCCATGAATCACTCATCCGGTGATGCATGCGCACGTGTGATAATCCTTTCTCGAATTTAATATGTTAATCTGATTAGCCTCTCTTGCCAATTAACTAGTGTTGGCAGAGCCTTTCATTAAGGGGATGAGTTTAACCGCTGGTCATAAGATTTCTCTGAACCACTAATCCCGCACACACTGCAACTGTAGCACTAACTGTAGCCCACCCCCAACCACTCCACACACAAAGCCAAATGTGCCCAAAGCAATTAACCGGTGATAAGCCCTTCATGGAGAATACAGTACCCCACACATTCAAATTGAGTTTCAAGTTCAAAATAAAATAAACCCGTTTTTAAGGACTGATTTATGTTTTTGTTTTTTATACTGTAAGTTATATTGACAAATTTCATCCAAGGATCAAAGTAAGACCCTCCAAAAATGAACCTTTTTCTCTGTTTTGCACCATGATTTCAAATGAAATATTCTATGAATAAATAGGTGAGCAGAATTGAACACAAAATCGTTTCTAGTATACTGTAAGTTACCAATATTTGCCATTCTTTCTTTTTCTGGGGGTGTTTAAATGATTCTCAGAAAAGTTACAGGTACATTTTTCTTATTTTATCAGGATAATGATTGAAAAATGAAACATGCAAAGAATCATGAATAATACAAAATGTAGTCTTTTTCTTCGTCGTCATGGCCGCATTGCATCTGTAGTTCATTGAGAGAGGGGGGGGGGCGGTTGTGTAAATTATGACTGTTGATACACTATACACACAGTTCACTAATTTTACACATGATACCTCCCCTCCCCCCAGTGTCACTACTCCAGTACTATGCAGTTACTACTGTCAAACTACTATATACTAGAACTCTATACTACATTATAATGTAACAACTGTATGACTACTGGACAGTACTTTGTACCAAGATTTGTAGTGTAGCTCTCTCTGAAAAGGAAAGAAAAAATGAGTGCAGTTAAGTGCATATACTGTAAAGAATCTGCGCCATACTTACCTGTATCATACTTGGTGTGTCTGTACTTACCATACTACAGAACTGTACTGTACCTTACTACCTTCCTGATGCATGCCTATTACGCTCTATCACAATGGGCAACACAGTCGCAATATGATCGATATATTTATTACATATTTCAACGGTGAGTACATTATTCCAAAAACTTAGTATGCCATTCGCCAACTCATCCTTTTTTGAGGGTTTCACCACTTTTTGGATATGATCCTTCATCTGATGCCATACCATTTCGATAGGATTGAAGTCTGGCGATCTGTCATTGAAGGGGGAAAAGAAGGCGAATTAGTTAAAGAGATAAACAGTAAACAGTGTAAAAAAATGAGACACGGTTACCGTACTTACTCCGCTGGCGTCTTCATCCTGTTGATACCGCAGGCAAGAATATGCACTCTAGACGCGGTGTGTTTGGGATCGTTGTCCTTGTAGAAACGGTGACTATCTGGGAATTCACGTGTGATGTATTCCACAATCCCAGGCACTATTTTCTCTTGATAAAAAACTTTATTCATGATTACTGTAACAAGCAAAGAAAAGTGCTCAAAATACTGCACACAACAGTAGTACAGTACAGTGCATAAGGCTACAGCATGTGACTTTGTGCATTATTTTACCATCAAAAATTACGATGCATCCTGGTCTTGGTCAGGCGCTATGTCTTTGTCTTTATTAGCTGTTTGTGCCGAGGCTGGCACTATTTTGATGTGCGTGATGTGTATCCATGATGATAAGCAAATTTTTACTGCAATGCTGGTGATGAGTAGTATTTAAATGGCCTTTTCATCTGGGATGAAGAGCATGCTTGCGTAGAAAATGCTTGACCATTAACCCGTCTCACGTAGGTGCACTTTCAGCTTTAACCTGTGCCCAGAGAGACTCAAAAATATATATTAGTTGCATGCAATACTTATTAATTGTTTTATTACCAATAACATGGTCCTTAATTCGTTACTTTGAACTACTGATGGTCATAACTCATCCCATAAGTGTCTCATAGGGAGATAATTTATACCTAGAAATTAATTCTTGTATTAATATGGTACTACTATTATTAGCATCCGCATATAAACAGAGATATCCCCTATTAACGCTCCTCAAATTTTAAACTAAGCAACCAATGTGGACTTGACTTTGCTACAATCCAAGTTCCTAAAACTTGGTACCCCAGCCTGTGCCAAACCAATTGCTTCAATAATCAACTCTATCCTGTCTGCAGGCCATATCCCTAAGACCTGGAAAACTGCCAGAGTTGTCCCAATCTTAAAAAATGGGGACAAAAACACTGTCTCAAACTACAGAACAATCTCTCTTGTCCCAATACACACTTACTCTCATTCATACCTAACTGCCATCTGCCATTTTCTCTGATGCAAATGGTGTCAACCTTTTAGTCATTTAATACAAACTAATCTTAAAACTCACCCCACAAATCAAGCATCCCAACAGCCTGCACTCATGGCTATTGTCCCACACCCACAGTCACTCCTGGCTTTTACCTCAAACACTCCACTGTAACTATTCTGCTAAAAATGTGAAGTGCCCTGTATATAATGTATACCCTGTTCACTTATGCAACTGCACTTGCAATTATATATCCCCTGTCCTTTAACTCTATGTCCAGGACATACCCAAAAACGAATAAATGGTTACAAAATTATAAATTTAGCAGATATGATATATCCCTCAACATAGCGACAGCTTGCTACCTGCTTTGCTGTGACATCTGCAAAGGTATTATTATTTTTTACCAGGGGCCTGTCAGCCCTGTTAGTATGGCAGCAACCTTTATTACTGCAAGAGCCCTTGAAGTTAACATTGCTTCAAATAAATTCTGAACTTGCTGTGCATTGTGTATTATTTACAACATATCAAGTTCTGGAGCCTCTATAGGGATCTCAGAGAGTCCTTCAATAACCTATGTATCTCCCCTCTTTTGTTCATATACTATCTATATAATTATGTGAACAAAAATACAAAAATAGTTATGAAAACAGGTTGCTTGATATATAGCAAAATTAAACTGGTAAATAGATTTGTATGTGTAGCGACTATAAAAATATTTACTGCTTGTGTTAAAAGAAAAAGCCTGCAGTAGGTCTTTTAACAACTGTAGCATTAACAATAGGGAACCTGTAAATATAATAAAAATCCTGAAATCCTGAACAAGAGATTTCTTTTTTAAAATAGACAAATAATTTTGAACTCTTTGCAAAGTGCTGAGCACATGGCCAGCATTAACGTTTAGGGACACTCTGAATAAAAAAAATAATAATTTTGAAAGCGCTTTTTTTTTTCTTTCTGGGCAAACAGCCAGTTGTTCCAGGCTTTTCGCCAGAAACCTCAAAGTATAGATAGCAGATAACGGGTCTCGCTGTTTTATTAATCCCTCGCGCAGGGAATTGGAACATTAGTTTAATGTTAAATATGAAGCTTTCCACGCTGTCCTAAAACTGCATTTTGTATGGCCTTTCAAAAATTAAATAACGGGAATATTTCAAATGACTTATAAATACGAAATCTATGCCAACAAGAGTATGCAATATTCTTCCACTCATTCCCCTGAATGCCTTCTGAAAGAAATCTCATATTCCTGCAAACTTCCATCAATACAATTTTATGCTATCCCGTTTCAACTCTGCCCTCTCTTAAATGAAAACAAAATCTCTTCAAACATGCAACAGTTATACCATGACTAAAAAAAAAAAACCAGCAAGCTTGACCCTACCTGTCTTGTATGGCTTCTACTCTGCTTATTTAACGGACACAATTCTCACTAAAATAACTGATGACCTCCATGCTGCTAAAGACAGATATCATTACACTCTACTCATATTACTCAACCTCTCTGCAGCATTTGCCATCACGGACACCCTCCTTTGAAGCGCTATGAACATTAATGGCGTTATATACATATATAATACAATATACTAATTCAAACAGTGCTGGTGAGCTTTTATCAGCATTTTTAAACAAAAACATTCCCAAACATATCTTAATCCTGTAGAAATAAAATTGAAATGTGTTATCTTACTGGTTACACACAATACAGGACACACAACACAAAAACGTCTCTCATACACAGCCAGCCAACTTCACATAAAAAAACAGATGAGAAAACAGTTCTACATTACCTTGTTCTCATAAATAAAACTGCTTAAGCACAGAGCTAGTTAATTTTAATGTGAATGCTTCACATTCTTTAAACTCTAAGGCAGAGGCGGTGCCCCTACTTTCGTTAAGATAGAAATACCGCAAACGAAAAAAAATTGTCCGATTTAAAAAGTATCCGCCTGGCCAGGACGAATAAACCTTTCAAACTATAACCAGGGACAGAGCTGAATATACTCCCTTTTTGTTGTGAGGTATTTCTCTCCTATATTCGGTGTACACCTTTTTAAAACCTTTTAAAATTTTGATTTCATCATGAGCAACTAATATTCATATTATTTTTTTTTGTAATAATCTGCAAATTCATGGATGGCGACCCTTACACATATGATAATCAGCATAACCCACAGTATCTTTCACACAAGAAATCATTTAGGAAAAAATTCATCAGGGTTACAAACAAACTCTATTACATAAGGTAGCGTGTTTTTTTTTAATTTTTTTACAGAGACTTGCACTCTGAGCCCCCACGGGCGAAACAGCACTTCCCTGCTTCTGAATGGTAGTGGCACACTCTCAGCCAATGACCAAAACCACCACAATTAAAACAGACACCATTATTCTGAGCTATTCTTCTTGATTGATTTCTGGGACCAGCATAAACCATTAGTAGCTTATAGAAAAACAGCTAAATTATGACAAATAATTGCAGATAAATAATAATACAATACTTATACTGAGACAATATACAATTGTCATTCAGCTAGATCAGAGATAACAGTTCAGTCGTGCACAAAATTTACTGGACTCAAACCAAAAATTTTGTCAAGGGACTCTAACCCAATCCACAGTCACAATTCAGAAATTATCTGGACTCTAACCAGGATAATTTAGGTACTGAATTCCAAGAGGGGGAGTGAAACAATGTAAAAATCACATATACTCACTTGCCGCCTTAGTGAATTCCACTTCTGGAAGCCAAGGGTCTCATTCTGGATTGGGTGACACTGGTAATATAATATGAATAAAATGTATATCTTGTATCTATCCCAGTGAGACCCAATCCCACTTCTAGACACCAAAACTGAAGGAAAAACCTCATTCTTGGCTAGGCTTCAGATCTTAGAGGAACCTTTCCTCTGCCAAGAAAGCTGAAGGCCTTGTGACTGGATACACATCTGCACCGTTTGCAGCAGACTTCCCGGGGAAGCTTTCACGCACTGCCACTTGTTATCTCTGATTTTTGATGAACTTACAGGCCCGGGAATACAAAAAAAATGAAACAAAACACAAGCCAGGTTTCAAATCTTTTGTCTCAATTTATTACTCATAGGGTAATGACATTTATATCAGAAAAAGAAGATACTGATTAGAGGCGTAACATAGGCGTAACATAGGCGTAACATAGGTGTAGCATAGTCGTAAAATAGGCGTAACCTGGGTGTGTCTTGGGTGTAGCTTTGATTAGAGACGTGATTTAGGGGCAGGACATATTAGTTGCATGATTTTGGGACGTGTTTCTCCCAATACAAGCAATGTCTGAATACATAGCTGATTCATTGTTTGTTATCAAAAGAGACCTTGAATCTCTAGCAACTAAGTTATACTATTTTGCCTCTTTCAGAGAACCAGTCTTTTGTATATTTGACTAAAAGAGCAGGAAACTGACAATACAAAAAGTATCTTAGCAATATCCTGAGCAGGGAGAAAGGAAATGTAATTTGGCAATCTCAGACGCACTATTAGAGAGGGTCGGGGTTCCTTACAATGCATCTGATCTCAGACGCGCTATTAGAGAGGGTTGGGGTTCCTTACAATGCATCAGAGCTCAGACGCGCTATTAGAGAGGGTCGGGGTTCCTTACAATGCATCTGATCTCAGACGCGCTATTAGAGAGGGTCGGGGTTCCTTACAATGCATATGATCTCAGACGCGCTATTAAAGAGGGTTGGCGTTCCTTACAATGCATTTGATCTCAGTGCTGAAGGAGTTAAGCGTGCTGCCCTGCAAAGCAGTATAAAAAAGCTGAACATTTGCATTATAGAGAATAGTGGGGCAAAAAAATATATTATTCTTCCCTGGAAATAACAGATTCCTGCCAACAGCATCAAAAGCCCCGAACACCCCCTCCCCTCCCACACCCCCAAACACCAACGCAGAACCCCGAGAGAGGCAGCACACACAAGCAGAATTTTAGACATGTTCTGGCAAGTTGGCAGTGTATATAGATACTCAGCACCATTAGACAATGCAGCTTCCTAATTTAAAAAGAGGGTCTGGAAGTGAATGGAGATGGCTGCACAGTATATAGATACTTGGCACCATTATCCTAAAGAGGGATTACAATATTCTCACCTTCAGCCAGAGAAGTCCATTACACTGAATTAACCAGCTATCCTTTGTAATGCAGACAAACAGAGGCAGAGGGAGACGCTCGTTACTGATTAACGACTTGGAGTAGTGGTGTCCCCCTGTGTGCAGACAGCAGGAGCCTGCCCTCACCCCAACACCTTGGCCCCAGACACAAGGTAACAGGGGGTGTTTGTGGATTACAAGGTTAAGCGGCCTGTATATCCCAGCACAAGAGGCAGACAGAGTCTAAAGGGGATATCCCCAAATCCTGAAACCAGGCACAGGCTTCCGGGGAGAGGGGTGGGGAGAGTGGTTAAGGAGCCTCAGGTGCTGGTATTAAGGCTCATCAGCTAGAAATAACATGGCACCATTAACGCCTTTTGCTGCCAGACTGGTCACTAACGCATTGCGCATTATCAAACTGCTCTGCGCGTTATAATAATAACAGCATGTTCTTGTATAGCGCTGCCAGTTTTACGTAGCGCTTTACAGAGACATTTTGCAGGCACAGGTCCCTGCCCCGCAGAGCTTACAATCTATGTCTTTGGTGCCTGAGGCACAGGGAGATAAAGTGACTTGCCCAAGATCACAAGGAGCGGACTCCGGGAATTGAACCAGGTTCCCCTGCCTCACACAACTGCTCTGTCTGGGTTAAAATGAGATGTTACTAAATATATTCGGTTTGTATTCGCATTGTGCAGGAGAGATTTATTTTCCACGGTACTTACCCACTTAGATTGCAAGCTCTTTGGGGCAGCGTCTCCCTGGCGTTGTCGGTGGCATATAAATAAAACAGTACATGGACGCGCCTACTTCCGCCTCCAAAATAAGAGCGGCTTTTACTTTCATTTCTCCCACTCAGCATCTCCCGTCCCCACTAATCCTCCCTCCGTTACAATGAGCAGATCGCGCCTGGGCACGTCCCTAACACATCAGGGGGGGTCACCATACGCACAGCCCTGGGTGTGACGGTGTTAATCGGACCTCCATGTCATTATATATATATATATATATATATATATTATATATATATATATATATATATATACTGCATTACAATTCATGAATTTATGCCATCTGGTAGACACGCGAAGCATTGCAGCCTATTAAATCCTAATCATTATCATTTAACAGATCAGCCGCCCGTCAGCCAGGCATGAACCGTGGCTGGGAAGGCAAACACAACGGGGCTTGTCTGAGGTGAGGAGCGGCGCATTCCAGGTATCTGCCAGGTACATACTGGGTATTTGCTCGAATAAAGTGTGTCGCAGCAGTATGTCTTGTTACTGATAACATTGGAGTATGTCTTGTTACTGATTACATTGGAGTGTAGCTCTTGTTACTGATAACATTGGAGTATGTCTTGTGCAGCCTATTAAATCCTAATCATTATCATTTAACAGATCAGCCGCCTGTCAGCCAGGCATGAACCCAGGCTGGGAAGGCAAACGCAACGGGGCTTGTCAGAGGTGAGGAGCGGCGCATTCCAGGTATCTGCCAGGTACATACTGGGTATTTGCTCGAATAAAGTGTGTCGCAGCAGTACCACTTGTTATCTCTGATTTTTGATGAACTTACACGCCCGGGAATACGAAAGAAATGAAACGTAACGCAAGCCAGGTTTCAAATCTTTTGTCTCAATTTATTACTCATAGGGTAATGACTTTTATACCAGAAAAGGAAGATACTGATTAGAGGCGTAACATAGGCGTAACATAGGCATAACATAGGCGTAGCATAGACGTAACATAGGCGTATCCTGGGTGTGTTTTGGGTGTAGCTTTGATTAAAGGCGTGATTTAGGGGCAGGACATATTAGTGGCATGATTTTGGGACATGCTTCTCCCAATACAAGCAATGTCTGAATACATAGCTTATTCATTGTCTGTTATCAAAAGAGACCTTGAATCTATTGCAACTACTGTAAGTTATACTATTTTGCCTCTTTCAGAGAACCAGTCTTTTGTATATTTGACTAAAAGAGCAGGAAACTGACAATACAAAAATTATCTTAGCAATATCCTGAGCAGGGAGAAAGGAAATGTAATTTGGCATATCTTAGCAATATCCTGAGCAGGGAGAAAGGAAATGTAATTTGGCAGAAACTGAGTGCATTAGGAATTATATTTCAGCAAAAGGCTGACTACAGAATCTTAACTAGTTATGAACAGACAACATGGATGCTTAACACAAGTGCAGATTCTGGCCTGTCCTACTGGTCCTAACAATGTACAAAGGCTTGCAGTTGGCATTGAAGATCCGTAACATTTTTGTGTGTGACAGTTTTCTCTCTGGATCTGTGCTGAATAATTAATTCTATTAATTTAAAGGAACATTGGTCCAAAATTTGGTTCCACTGTTTCTCAAATTCTTGCGTTTCAAATCCAAATGATGGGGCTTTTGTCATGCGGAGACCTCTGGGTATTCTTTTATTCATCTGATAATTCTCCAATGTAACAATGTCCCACCATAATCTTAAGTCAAGTGATATAAATTTTTCTAAACGAAAAAATTGCGCCTTGAGATCTTGTGTATCTTCACACAGAATATTACAGTCCTTGTCAAACAAAGATTCAGCCATTTTAGTACTAGCTGCCAAATTAAAACACTTAAAGGCAAAATGAGAATATAACTCTGGTAAAGGCACTGTAGGCATATAAATACAAAAAAGACACAGCGCACAACGCTCATAGTGCATTAACAAATATTATTCACATAAACAATAACATGGGTGAGTTATGTGCGTACATCAATTGCAGTTTATTTTAGAGCATGTTAGACTTCATAAACGTGGTGGCGATAGATCCAGGACTCTTTACCAACGGGAAGCGTTCTGGATCTTCACCATTGTACATTACTACCCAAGGGTCTGAATACAGAATTGGACCTGAAGGTATTTCTGTGATCCCCACAAGTTATAAATGGACATTGTTGTTTTTTCATTTTATTAATTTTATTCCTTTACAGCTGCCTTCTTTTCTCTCCTTCTTTTTCTTTCTTTTTTGTGTCATCTTTCTTCTTTTGTATTTCCTTGTCCATTTCTCTTGTTTCCTTCCACATTCTCTCCTTCCCACCCCTACCTTTCCCCCTCTTTCCCCTTCTTTTTCTCTTTCTCCTCTCTTCTTTCCCCCCCCTTCCCCCTCCCCCTTTTTTCTTTCCTTTTCTTTTCTTTTCTCCTCTTTTATACTTTACTAGCTGAGAGACCCGGTGTTGCCCGGGAGTCACACTGTCACCCCCCCCCACACACACTGTCCCCCCCACACACAATGTCCCCCTCCCCCACACACTGTCCCCCCCCCCCACACACACACACACACACACACACACTTTCCCCCTCCCCCCACACACACACACGTCTCACCCCCCACACACACCACTGTAAAATCAAGCAGTTTCGGGATAATGTTACCAACGCCTTCGAAACCGGATCAGGTGTCTTTGCAGGGGTGAAAATGCTGTCTCGGTGGTGCAGGGTACTATTGTGGTAGTTGCACAACCTCTGCGGCGTCCTTGCTCCCAGGGCACAGAGTGGACCGGGAGCTGTGATCCCTGCAGTACTTCAATGAGTCAGATCTGGGCATCAGCTGGGCGTAGCATTCTCCTCCGAGTGGAGCGCTTCCTGATTGGTTGACAACGTGACAAGTGTTCTAGCTCTTGACCAGCACTTTATTGCACCTTATTGCGCGATCCGATCGTGTCCTGATGGCGCCAAAATCCCTGTGGTGACATCAACCAATCTGGAAGCGCGTCCACTCGGAGGAGAATGCTAGCGCCCAGGATGCCCAGATCTGGACTCATTGAAGTATGCAGGGATCAGCAGCTTCCGGTCCACTCGTGCTCCGGTGGAGCAAGCAAGGACCAGCAGAGGTTGTGCAACACCAGCAATAGGAACCTGCACCACCGAGGACAGCATTTTCACCCTGCAAAGACACCTGATCCGGTTTCAGGAGGCGTTGGGTAACATATCCCGAAAACTGCATATTGATGTACGCACAAAACTCACATGTTATGTTTAGGGTGAAAATATTTGTTAATGCACTATGAGCTTGTGCGCCTGGTCTTTTTGTTATTATATAAGTTGCTCCAGGGGGTCCCTGAGCCCCCCCTTCATCACAGTGCAGACGCTCCATTCTGGTTAAGTTATTTAGTTATATATTTCACTTATTTTCACTCCATCACGTCCCGTTTTATTAGCTGCGCACTGTATATTTCTTTATTTTTCACTCACTGTAGGCATATCCATGTTGGTAAGAAAAAAAAAATATATAGGTGAAAATGATTGTAGAGTCCAGCAATCATAAGAGGAACAAAAATGTCAAGGAAAGTATCACATCAAAAAAATAGAATCCAGGGTTAAATTTACTGCTGGAACATGGTGAGTCTGTGGAGATGATAAATGCATGAATCAGGGAATGATCCGAGTGCAGGCGGTATGAAGAGACAGATATCCAAGGAGACTCTGTCCACTCTAGGATGACTCCCACATGGACAGTCCTTGTTTACGGAGGAACTGTTCGACTATGGAACATTTTGATCATGGTTCTATGACCTCATTAAAGATTTGTGGATAGAGGCTATGACTTACGATCTGTACATGAGCCTATACAAAAGCCAGAAGTAAACCAAGAGATGATCTCATTAATACTGACCTTTCAAGTTTCAGTTATGGGAAACAGAATGATTACTCTACATCTAAGGATCGTAATAAATGTGAACCTCCATATTTTATTTCCAAATATAGCCGGCAGGCTAAAAATATTAAGTCAATAATTAGAATGCACTGGACCATTCTAAAAACTGATGTACTTCTATAGGAGATGGTCTCTATGGACCCTAAATTTGTTTTTCAAAAAGCATATGCATTGGGTAGCTTGGTTTCACCTGCACTGTTTCCGTAGATGGCAATAAAATAAGTTATTTCCAGACCTAAGGGGTTTTGTGCGGGAATGTAAAATATGTCAATTGTTCAAAAAGTACGTTCCACTATACGAACTACTAAGATATATTCTGTATTCGTGCATGTAATCGATCCATGTATTACATGATTACTTGCGGATGCAATAAACGGTCGTGGGCTTAACTACCCGCTTATTTTGGAATGTTGGACTTATAGACATTCTATAAAAACCTAGATATCACTCATCCCGTGTCTACCACTTCAAGGAATGCCAATCTGGAAGTCTTAAATTTCAAATGTATATTTAGAGCAGTTGACTTCAAAACGTGGTGGGATAGATCCAGGACCTTTACCAACGGGAAGCGTTCTGGATCTTCCCATTGATACATACTACCCAAGGGCGAATTACAGAATTGGACCTGAAGATATTCTGTGCCCCACAAGTTATAAAGGACATTGTTGTTTTTTCATTGGTATTAAGTTAGTCCTGTACAGCGGGCGTAGGTGCGCGTGCCTTGCGGGGGCTGTCTGTGGTGGGTCATCTTGATGGCGTGTGGGGTGCGGGCGGCCGGGGCAGTGCGCGGGGTGCTGGCCAGCATGGGGGGCCGGCCCCTCCCTTGACCCGGTCCCCCTCTGTGTCCCATGCGGGTGTCGCGTTCGCCATCTCTTGTCTTTCCACCCCCTTCCCCTCTACCCTTGTATGCTTTATGTAGGATCTTTATCGCTTGCTTTTGCTCCTCTTTTACGTACTAAACTGCGAGACCCAGCGTTGCTTGGGGCAGGCCACTCGTCCCCCCCGCTCCACCTCACCAGTCCAGACCCCAACCCAACAGCACACATGGATGCAGACCTCTTCACCCGACACACTTGTCCCCCCCCCCTCCCCCACACACACTGTCCCCCCCTCCCCCACACCACACTGTCCCCCCCTCCCCCACACACACACTGTCCCTCCCCCCCACACACACACAGTGCCCCACACACACTGTCCCCCCCTCTCCCCACGCACACACAAAGCCCCCTCACCCCTGCCAGGACTCACAGCACCGCTCCTCTCTCCAACACTTCTCCGATTGTCGCGTGCCTGGCCCTTCTCTGCTCTCCCTCCTCCCGTCCGGGGAGCGCTGCGCACGTGCCTCCTCTCTGAACCTGTGAGCGCGAGCCGCCGTGAAACGTGCAGCAGGGAAGGTGCAGGGCCTGTCCGTGTGACGGGGGATAGTGATGGCCACCGGGAGAGGGGAAGGTGCGGGGCCTGTCCGGGGGGGGGGAAGGTGAGCTGCGGTCCGGGTGATGGGGAGAGTAAAGGCCACCGGGAGGGGGGAAGGTGAGCTGCAAGGGGGCCTGAAGCAGTGGTGTGAGTGTGTGAGGCCAATGAGAGGTGTGCGGGGGCGGGCCAAGGGGGCCTGAAGCAGTGGTGTGAGTGTGTGAGGCCAATGAGAGGTATGCGGGGGCGGGCAGGCCAAGGGACCAATGAGATTGCCGCTAGGGACAGGGAACACACCAGGGAAACATACATATATACAATGCTTTCAGAAATATATAGTAAGATATAAATTATTAATTGTTATTATGTTATTTAGATGTTATTACATCAATTAACTAAATGATGATATATGAACTTTATACTGTACTACACAATAGATTAATTTGCTGCTGTGTTTTTGTATGTATCAAATGATTTTCTAAACTATTTTTCCACATATGCATTCATTTGTGGCTATTTGACACATTATATGCTTATATTATGTTATTCTGTGGAATATTGTGTTGGTATAGACAAAGGTACTATGAGAAATTTATTATGATATATGCATTGATTTTTGCTGTTATGTGATATATTCTTTGTGATTATTTGATATGAGTCCTGTGTGTTGAAATTTGCATAAATGTTTTCTAATCAGGTGCAATACATTAGCCAAACCATTAGAAGGGAGTAATAAATAACACCCTCCCTTCATGTCTTGTTACACTTCTTGAGAAACTGCGTACTCGCCCGAAACGCGTGGGAGGAGTTCCTTTTGTTTTGTTCTTTAGTATCTGTTTTATGTAGATTTAATAAATTGCTTTTATTTTTACCTGGTGAGTCTGTCATCTAACGGAGCAGCGCTGATATCGATCAACTTTACTCTTATTAAACATTGCGCTGAATTCAGTCATGCAATATCTTCATTGAATAGAATGGGGATTGAACATATTAAAACATCTAAGGCAGGTATAGACAAGGATGTCTTATTATTACAACGTGAATCCTTCTGGATTCACACTTTAGACACAGTTTATCCCAATGGATTAAATGATTTTCTATCCTTGGGATACTTTCTTGAGGAAAGATAAATGTTTTTTCTTTATAATTATTTGTAGGTTGCTGCCACTGTGTGCTGAACTGGATTAAAAATCTGTAAGGTCACAATACCTCTGGGATTAGGAAATTACTTTAAGATATTTAAATATCCTTTTTGACAAAATAAAAGACAAACCATTTTTAACTTTATTCATCTTTATTTGTATTCACTTGACACGGTAGGGTTAATATTCTGCAATATGTCCATAATTGGTGGTGCTGATATACCCTTTTTTTCTCCTCTATCATATTGTTTTATGATCAAGATATTATCATTGGCTGCTGGAAACATGAAGAACGAGGATTTAGACACACCGAGGGACCAAACAAGGATATGATGGCCATCATAAGAGGAATATAGATGCCACTGAGGAACACTACGCATGCGCAGTGACTGAAACGCAGTCCGCGTCATCATGCACTCTGTGGAGAAGCAAACAGCAGGAAATCAGCATTTGGATGGACTGGCATGCGCAGAGACTGAAACACACCGTGTGCGTTCCACTGCATAGGACACAGACGGATGAGATCATCATGCAGGGGCGCAACAAGACGGACCGCGCATGCGCAGACACTGAAACGCATCGCAATACGATTGCGCTCCACTACACAGAACCCAGACGGATGATGTTATCGGACATGGACGCAGCCTAAAGGATATGGATGCCAAAGATCTGCAGAGGCAGCCATGAGGCAGCTGAAAGAAGTTATATAATTATATCAACAGTATGGACATTGGAGGAATGGATATGTTTTGCACATGTTTTCAATATATGCTAATTGGACAGATTGCATGATGGGGATTGGGGCGCTATTTAAAGGCTGTTATGGGATTGTGTGTTATGCCACTATGTCACTTGATAAAGGCCCGTGAGGTCGAAACGTTGTGTTGGCTCAATAAAGGAGTATACATTTTCAAATCTGTTGTGCCCTGTGTTCCTTCTACTAGGTAAAAAACAATGACATTAATAGGAACAGCAATAGAAAGATATGTATACCAACCTGCGGAATAACCTCTCAGTACTTGGGTTTAGGGGCACCAGTGTCCCAGTGTCCAGAACCCAATGGCCTTTCCCACCTTCAAGTGTGTGACAGCACTGCCCACATGTATGTTGGTGTGTTTATGCGGATACCTTCCCGAGCGCTCCAGCCCCTGGTTGTCGCTGAACAACAGTTAATGGGCAGTATGCTCCAACGACGCCATCTGCCTCCACGTGGGTTGGTCTCCAGCAGGAGCATCCCACCATATATAGTCTCTGAACGTAGGTGGTCTGATCCCAGACCCCAGGTTACGAGTCACCGCGTGGCATAGACACTGTATTCCAGATACTGCACAACACAAGGAAAAGGGTCCCTTACTATTGGCTTCCCCATACAGCTACAGGTGCCTACTGTGAGCCGGGGACTAACTGGGGCCTGCAGAGGAAAGCTGGCCTAGTCCCAGGGCTACTGGCACCTGTAACCCTACCTTCCTCTCCTGTACCCTGCTCCCAACTGCCCTCACTGTCCTAACTGTTATCACTGTTCTAACTGTTATAAATGCAGCAGCCCAATTGACTGCCTGGCAACATGTGGTCTGCAGCCCCTGAGGCCCGCTCACCAGCTCACAATCTCCCTGCAGCAACCACACAGGTGTCCTCCTCACGCAGCCTGGAAGTAAGAGGGAGACCTGGCTACAGCACTGTGATAATATGCAGTAGCAAAAGAACACAGCTAAGCAGTGTGATAATATGTAGAAGCAAAAGAACACAGAATAACAGTGTGATAATATGTAGTAGGTAAGGAACATAGAATCACAGTTTGATAATATGTAGATGCCATTGATCACAGAATAATAGTGTGATAATATGTAGTAACAAAGAACACAGAATAGCAGTGTGATAATATGTAGTAACAAAAGAACACAGAATAGCAGTCTGATAATACGTAGTAGCAAAACAACACAGAATAGCAGTGTGATAATACAGCTGTAGTGGCCTTTATTCAAACAAATCACAGCACAGATTTCACGTGCTCTGCTTTATCCATGCAGCACTAACGCGGCCAATCGCCCCAGGCACCCCGCGCTTATCGCGTTTGCTTTGCTGAATTTCATGGATTCTGTTTCTTTGGGTGTGTCACGCTTGTGCTCTCCTCACAAGCGCAGGGAAAGGGAAGGACCCGTTAGCGAGGTGGGGAGGCCGCAGGGGATACAAAGGGAGTGAGTTGCCGCGCAGCTTGGGATCGGTTCACGTAGTCACTTGACTGCGCCGCACGCATGAGAATGCGCGACACGTCCGGAGGTGCGATGCCTACTCAGAGACACGAGTGATCCAGCTGCATGTGCGCGCATGCTCTGACAGCAGAGCGGGAGTGCGCGCGTTCTCAGGCACCAACGCGGGGGTTGCGGGAAGCCAACGCTTCAGCACGGGAGTCTGGAAACGGACCGCTGCGTAAGACTAGCAGCCGGCCTCAGGTAACAGGGAGCTGACGTCAACAAGGAGAGTACTCCGCTTCAGCACAGGAAACAGGAACAGAACGCTGCGTGACACTAGCATCCGGCCTCAGGAAACAGGGAGCTGAAGTCAACAAGGAGAGTACTCCACTTCAGCACAGGAGACAGGAAATGGAAACCAGGAACATGGAACATAGGCATGGAGTCCAGAGCACAAGGTAACATCCAGAGAAGGATTGCTTCTTGGAGAACGTCCAGACTTCTTAAAGGCATAGTGACAGAAACATCAAGGTGCAGCGAAACTAAACATAACATAAGGGTTCTTAGTCTAATCCATTGGCCAAGGAATTATAAGCCTGCTACCACATCAAGGTGAACCCTACTTAGCAGGTACCTACACTACCAGACGGTAAACTAACCTCAGTAGTATAAGAGTGACTTTCCCAGTCCTCCGGAATCCACAGGAGAAGTAAAGGTCCCAAGGAGGTCCAGGCAGGAACAGTATGCGATGAGTACCAGCAGGCACCAGGGCTAGTAGCAGAAGACTAATAGCAGAGAGAAAGTAAAAGAGAGGCTTACTTCCTGTCAGGAGGAAGAGGGCAGGGTATGCCAGAAAGCAAGATGGCGTTGCTTGCTTCAGAATCCTTAAAGACACAGGATCTTGACTCGCAGCTAGAGGGCGGTGATCAGAAGTAAACAGGTAAGGAACGGACACACCGCAGGGGGCGTGTTCCGCGCATCGTTACAGTACCCCCCTCTTAAGGATCGAACTCCGAGCGATCCAAGAGACTTAGGGGCAGCGATGCATAGGAAGGTAGGCTCCAGCTAGAGGGCATCACCCGCCACACAGAGAATCAACAGGGAATCTTGACTCTCAGCTAGAGGGCGGCGCACGCCATACAGGGAGACATCAGAGAAACTAGGCAAGAGGGCAGCGCCTGCCACACAGAGAATCAACAGGGAATCTTGACTCGCAGCTAGAGGGCGGCGCATGCTATTCAGAGAGACATCAGAGAAACTAGGCATGGGTAGAGAATATGCCACAAGGGGGCGTGAAGTTGACTCGCAGCTGGAGGGCGGCGCACGCCGTCACGTGTACGCGCCACACGTGAGAGAATGCGTGACGCGACCGGGGGTGGCCGGGCTCCGTGGTACGAGTAGGGAACCGCGGGTGCGTGCATGCTCTATAACGAGAGCGGGAACTGAGATGCGGCAGGTAAGGAGGGAGCAAACCGCAGGGGGCATGTTCCCCGATTCCTTACAGGGTGCAATATGCTACTGTGTCAATTTACGGTGTTTAAAAAACAGAACTCTGAAATGCCATTTTCTGCACTCGCCACACTCGCGTCTTAAGGCGGCACGGTTGGAAGACATCCCACGTCATGACATTGGTATTCCTTTGTACACAACGCATGATTTGTTTTAATAATCGAAAAAAAAGGAAAGTGACAGCGCATTGCAAAATGAAGGGCTGGAGGCAAAAAAGTTGAAAAAATAAAAATGCTTTAATAAAGATGCATAATAGCCTTCATCTTTATTAAAGCATTTTTATTTTTTCAACTTTTTTGCCTCCAGCCCTTAATTTTGCAGTGCACTATCACTTTCCTTTTTTTCTATTGTTACCCTCTGGATCGACGCACGCCATTCCTGGGATTGTTTGGAGACCTTCAATGAGTTCATATGTGAGTTCGCTCATTTTCCTAGCCCCTTCATAAGAATATTTATTGTGTTTGTGACGATTTTGTCGTGCTCCAGCCTATAGACCTAGGGGCTTCTGACCTGGTTTATGGGGTTAGTTTACCTACAGTGGCGACCAACTTTATTCTAACTCGACTAGCTTCGCGAATTTAAGATTATCCCGGTTATGTTTGGTTTTGTGTCGTTTTCGCCCGGAGTGTATTGCGTTATTTTCACGCCCGTGATTGAAGCATTTTATTCCCGCTGTCTGCAATTCTGCAATGCCGTGTAAAAACGCATGGGGGCGTTTGTGAGCTGTTGTCCAGGTTTCTGCTCATTCTGACTTAGCCGGTTCAAAGCTTTCTCCGCCATTACACTCAATGGTAGGACTCTCCTCGCCGGCGTTACCCTTTCTCGTCGCCATTACTGCTCGGACCCTGTTGGTGTCAAGTGAGGGGGTTCCTAACATCTAGGGGCAAAATGAATTTTATTTCTAGGTGCCCTTGAACAGAAGTTCCCACGCTAATTGGCCGTGAACTTGAACGAGGCCCTAAGTAGGTCCCACGCCAATTGACCTAGTTCCCACGCCAATTGCGCGCTCATTGCTCTTTTTTTACAATGTTGCCGATCTTGCGGCTTTGCGGTCAGGCAGTAAAAAAACAGTGCAGCAAGCCTCTACAGTACATTTGTTACACTGTCAAATGAGCAAATGGAAACAATGTGAGGCAATTCAACATGTTCTTTTATTGGTGGAGTCAGTACAAAAACATTTACAGGTATTTACAAATACTGTACAATGTTGAAACATTTTAAGTGCACACCAATTCTAACCATCAACAGGTGTATGGTTTACTGCTACAGTACAGTACATGTGTGAAAACATTTGTCAGTCAGTATGGTTTACAGTCACATGTTTTAAATACAATACAGTACATTCTTTAATATCTTTAAAATAAAAATATATAAATATAATTTAAAATAATCCGTTCTGTGGGTCTGAGCGGGTTGAGATTGCACCAGTACAGTCCAAGAGGGCAGCAAACAGGGCAGGTTTTCAGGGCAACCTTGAAAACCGTGCCTGTTTGCGGCCCTCAGGGACTGGAGTCGTGCATGTCCTGTGTAAAAAAACTCACAACAACGCGTTGCTCATTTTCTGCAGTTACTGTTGTCATTGTGTTTTTAATCCCTCCCTAGCCAAGCGTCAATCGGCTGAGTCACCCTATCCTACCAACCCCCTCTCTCCACTGGGTCGTTAATCTTCTGCATATTGCCATTGTGGTCTTAATACGCCCATAGCCGAGCTACAAAGACTCAGTACGCCTGCGTCTAATTACACCATCCCCCTCCCCCAACCCTTAGAGGCCTGTTTTGTTAACGGTAACGCTTTGGAAAATCCCCTATCGAATTTGAAATGTAAATCTGATGTGCACAGCACTGTGAGAATTAAGAGTAAACTGAAATTTCATCAGGGTGTGAAAACATTTGTCAGTCAGTATGGTTTACAGTCACATGTTTTAAATACAATACAGTACATTCTTTAATATATTTAAATAAAAATATATAAATATAAATATAATTTAAAATAATCCGTTCTGTGGGTCTGAGCGGGTTGAAATTCGACTGGTCCTCATGCGGAAGGACCCTTGCCATAGTGGCAAAATATCAGCCTTGCACGACCCCCGGAACCAGAGATACCAAAAGACAGTTTAAAAGCACATTACCAAAGTGGCTTTTTTTCTGCCATGCAAGTCAATGGCAGAACCCTAAACTTTAACATTACCCTGACTCCGTTCTGTAGCCACGAGAGGGTCGCAATTTGCCATGCAATCCTGCCGCAACTAGAACTACATGGTGACCGAATCTGAGACCTCTAGGTTGAACAGAACCGGAGTTGTGGGTTCCAGGTTTCTGCTCATTCTGACTTAGCCATTTCAAAGCTTTCTCCGCCATTACGCTCAATGGTAGGAACCTCCTCGCTGGCGTGACCCTTTTTCGCCGCCATTACTACTCGGACCCTGTTGGGGTGAAGTGAGGGGGTTCCTAACATCTAGGGGTAAAATGAATTTTATTTCTAGGTGCCCTAGAAGAGAAGTTCCCATGCCAATTGACCTAGTTCCCACGCCAATTGCGCGCTCATTGCTCTTTTTTTACAATGTTGCCGATCTTGCGGCTTTGCGGTCAGGCAGTAAAAAAACAGTGCAGCAAGCCTCTACAGTACATTTGTTACACTGTCAAAGGAGCAAATGGAAACAATGTGAGGCAATTCAACATGTTCTTTTATTGGTGGAGTCAGTACAAAAACATTTATTTACAAATACTGTACAATGTTGAATCATTTAAAGTGCACAGCAACTCTAACCATCAACACACAATAATACATACTGCAGCCTTTATTAAATTCTTCTGGCAGATTGAAATTTTAGAAACATTTACAAAACATTTGTAAAACATGGAGATACATGAAAAATGGACGTTTATACTGTATGAATATTAATTTATAATATATTTACAGTATATATATATATATATAAAATCTACTGTTTGTTTTTGGTGCATGGGGCACAGGTAGTTAAAGTGACTTGCTTTTTATGTACTGTATTTGGGGGTTTATTCATCAAATTATTATGATGAACTGCCTTTTGAAATTACAGTGCTGTTAACTATTTCAGCCACACACCTCCAGAGTTTTTAATCCCTCCCATAGCCAAGCGTCAATCGGCTGAGTCACCCTATCCTACCAACCCCCTCTCTCTTCTGCATATTGCCATTGTGTTCTTAATCCGCCCATAGCCGAGCTAAAAAGACTCTGTACGCCTGCGTCTAATCACACCATCCCCCTCCCCCAACCCTTAGAGGCCTGTTTTGTGAACGGTAACGCTTTGGAAAATCCCCTCTCGAATTTGAAATGTAAATCTGATGTGCACAGCACTGTGAGAATTGAGAGTAAACTGATATTTCATCACGGAAAAAAAATGCAAAGATAAAAATAATCATGAATAATACATACAGTATTGTACAGTACTGCAGCCTTTATTAAATTCTTCTGGCAGATTGAAATCGGAGAAACATATACAAAACATTCTGATTCATTGGTGCACTGTAGGGGTGGTTGTCAATGATTATGATTCGCAGGAAAGTGAATAAATATTTATTTTATTTTATCAGGAACCAAAAAATACAAATATAAAAATAATCAGGAATAATACATTATGCAGTCTTTATTAAGTTCTTTTGGCAGCTTGAATAACCATTTGGAAAACATCTGTAAAACATGGGGAAACATGAATAATGCACATTTATAAGAATATTATTTAATACTATATACAGTACTGTAATGTACTGTATAATATATATACTATATACTGTATAATAATATTATTTTTTCCGTCTTTATCTTTTCCTCATTCTATCTGAAGTACAGTAGTTCATTGAGAGAGGAGAGGTTTTGTGTACATCATTACTGCTGTTTATATACTGTACATTTGACTGTACAAGCAGATTTGATGGACACAACACCCCCACCTCCCCCTAGGCCACCCTTTTTCCTGGAACGACAAGAAAACAAAAAAATTAGTGCAGTTACTGTACTGTACTGTATGTGCGTACTGTACTGTATTATGGCAGAACTACTGTAGGTGGCTGGTGCAGCTTTCTCTGGAAAGAAAAAAATGGAGCAGTTAGTAGGCAGTTACTGTAGTACTGTCAAACTAGTCTACTGTATACTGTAACTACTGTATACTCTGACTACTGTTAAATTCTATGTACTGTACTGTAACCTGATGGCTGGTGCTGCTCTCTCTGTAAAGAACAAACTAACTACTGTAGTGTATACTTTTACTATCTGGAAAGAAAAATTCTGTGCCATACTTACCTGTATCATACTGTACTTACAATACTACAGCAAAGTACTACTTTCCTGATGCTTGCCCATTACGCGCGAGGACAATGGGCAACACAGTGGCAATATGGTCTATATATTTATTGCAGCGTTCCACGGTGAGTACATCCTTCCAAAAACTCATTATGCCTTTCAACAACTCGTCCTTTTTGGAGTGTTTCGCCACTTTCCGGATATGGTCCTTCAGCTGATGCCAGACCATTTCGATCGGATTGAAGTCTGGCGATCTGTCATTGGAAAGAAAGGACAATTGGTTTAAGAGCTAAAAACAGTGGGGAACAAAAATGGGACACGGTCTACTGCACTTACTCCGCTGGCGTCTTCACCCAGTTGATGCCGCGCTCAGGGATATGCGCCGTTGACGCGGTGTGCTTGGGATTGTTGTCCTGGTAGAAGCGGTGACCATTGGGGAACTCGCGTGTGATGTATTGCACTATCTCGGGCACAATGTTGCCTTGGAAGAAAGCTTTATTCATGATTCCTATAGCAAGAAAAGAAAAGTGCTCAAAAAACTGCACAATAGTACAGTACAGTGCATACGGTAAGGCAACACTAGTCAAGTACAGTGCATTAGGCGACATTATATTTGATAAATTTTACCTTCAAAGACGACAATGCATCCCGGTCCACGCCTAGAGATGGCACCCCACACATACAGCTTCACAGGGTGTTTTGGCCGCGGCTTCAAAGATATGCGGCCTTTTTTGTGGAACGCAAATCTTGCAAATCTCTCCAGCGACACAGTAGACTCATCAGTGAAGATGCAATCCTGGAAAATCTCCCCACTGTCGATCCATGCCTGGGCCTGGACCACTCTTTTGATTTTGTTTGCGTCCCGTATCATGGGGTACGCTCTGTAATGACAAGGAATATTTTTTTTTAGCTGCACAGTGCAGTACAGTTTGCCAAGCAACACTTTTACCTCTTGTACTGTCCAGTACTAACCTCACACGTCCATATTTCCATCCAATGCTGCGTCTCATCTTCTTTATGCTGCTCTCGGATACAGTCAGATTGTGCTTTTCCTGCAGAGTGTATTTAACCCTTAATGCACTCCTCTCATCATTCTCCTCACTTATTTTGTCCACCAGAAGAGTTGTCTCCCTACAATGTAAAGAAAATATATTGTTTTATTAATATGCAGCAATATAAAATGTATATAAATATAATGTTGTAATATACAGTGAATATAAATATACAAAAAATGTATTCTGTTGTACTATAAATATAAATATACAAAATAAATATACTGTTGTAATATAAATATAAATATACATCCTATATATACCGTTGTAAGATACATTGAAATATACAAAAAATGTATACTGCTGTACAATAAATATAAATAGACAAAATATATATACTGTTGTACTATAAATATAAATATACAAAATAAATATACTGTTGTAATATAAATATAAATATACATCCTATATATACCGTTGTAAGATAAATTGAAATGCATATTCAAAAAATGTATACTGCGGCTATAAAAGTAAATTAGGTACACAAATATATACTTGTTTGTAATATAAATATACACAATAATATCTGTTGTAACTATAATATAAATATAACATCCTATATATACCGTTGTAAGATAAATTGAAATATACAAAAAATGTATAATGCTGTACTATAAATATAAATAGACAAACTATGTTGAAATATAATCAACAGAACAATAACAACAGTATTACGTAGATACAGAACTGTACTGTAATGTACTGTACTGTATGAACAGTTACAGTACGTATAGTACAGTTTTCTATATTTTTTTTTGTTAAGTTTTATAAATATACTTACGCGTTTGTTACCCTTGGTGCCCTTTGTGGTCTCTGTTTTTCCGTATGTATATAGATCACGGTGTTTGGGCACAACGAGGCCAGAAGTAGCTAACCAGCATTGGATAGCAGCAATATGCTGTGTCCGCTCGTCGTGTACATCTCCTTAATTCGCATGCTGAGATCCTTTGAAATCTTTTTAACAGCATTGCTGCGAGTAGAAAGAAATACAAACACAAGAATGTATATTCGATGTTTAGTCGATGTGTATTCTATTGCAGTCATACACAAAATGGATGGTTTGTAACAGTACGGTAATGACTCACATTAGAGTACGCCCACTTCAACACTGTACCTGGTCGTCATCATAAAAGGTCACACACTTTGCATAGCCCCCACTACATGTCTTATCTGAACTTGCCCTTGTCCAGATAGTGCATTGTGCCACCTGCTTCCATGGAGCAACCCCGTTCTATGGGACGCAAACCCACTTACCTCTGCCGTGCCTGTCAGCTGAAAAAGTGAAAGGCGGTTGCCTTTCCACGCCAAGGGCAAAGCGCAGGCTAAGGCCAATAAAGAAAACCTTCTGCTGGCCCCAAAGGTTAAGGTTTTCTTAGACGTCAGCCTCATTATGTGAAGAAGATATATGGCGATTACTTCCGACCAAACGATTGGCAGCCAACCCATCGAATCCGCAGACCACTTCCTCCCACATGCTTCGACGACTTCTGCTGTAGCTGTCCCGGAAAACTTCAGCCCGCTCTCTCCACCTCCATCTTCTCCGGTTCCATCTGACGACGCTGCCGCCGCCTCTGAAATCCATGGGTCACTGTCTCCTTTGCTCTTGGACACTCTGCTTCTCGCCCGGAAATCAAAGGACACTTTCTCCATCCCTCTTTGACGACGCTGCCACTCTCCTCTACCGGGTATCCACAAGTCACCTCCTCCACTCTCCCTCAATGCCGCTTCTGTCCATGGAACCCCCATCTCATCCTCCGTTGCACCCATCCCCCCAGATGTCCAGACGCCATGCAAAAAGCAGCTCGTTAGACCGGATGCTGAATGGGATAAGTGTGGATCTCCTGGGGAATTCTATTGTGTACCC